>CM076986.1:30925306-31222806 GCA_039105355.1 Benthosema pterotum
AGACAATACACCCTAACAAACAGTAAACTTCATATTCCAGGAGTTTAAAACCCAGACCAAACTGACAGAATGTGTCAGACAACACAGACAAGTTGCTGGAAGAACAGTGAGTGTGGTGAACTGTCCAGACTGGTCGACCACACCTCCATCACAGAAGACCAAAGACATCCTTCTACATGGTGTGACTCTGTGTTCTCCTGGACCCCATGCTGTCCTGGTGAATGTTGATGTCAGGTCCAGTTTCTGTGAATCTGACAGGAGATCAGTGGAGGAACACATGGAGCTGCTGGGGGACAGAGTCTGGAGAAAAGCTCTGGTTCTGTTCACAGAGGGATGGTGGCTGGGAGGGAGACGTGTTGAGGAGTACATCGAGTCCGAAGGAGAACCTCTGAGGAGGATTGTGGAGAAATGTGGCTACAGGTACCATGTTCTAAACTCCTTTAAGTGGGGTATTTCAGAAGTCACAAAGTTGGTACAGAAAATCAAAGACATGGTGATTAGGGATAGAGGACACTTTAGAACTTCAAGACAGATGACTCGGTTTGAACGACTGAAAGGACGGAAAACCTTAACAGAAAAAAAATGGAAGAAGAGAGAGCAGGAGATCATAGAGACAATGTTGAAGTCTGTGGTGACAATGCCAGAAGAATCAACCACCAGGAGAAGGAACAGCACGGACCTAGAGGATGCCCTGAGCATCGATTCACCTACCTTTAGTGAGTATCACAGGGATTAAAGCAGAAAAAAATCCAAAGACGGAAAATATTTCAGTCGGGGGGGGGGGGGGGGTGCAGACTGCACCCCCCCCCGTTCACAACGTAGCCTACCTTGTCACACTATGCGATAAATATTGCATAAATAAATCCCTACCAAGTATTTTTCGTAAGTCCCATTAGGCCTACACACTTTCTATAACGTACTATGCCCGACATATTTTTGACATGGGAGAAATAGTATGGCCATACTGTTGCCTATTCTGCAAATCAATCAATCAATCAATCAATCAATGCCCCGGCAGCTGTTCCGTTCAGCGCAATTGCGCACACATAGACCCACGTTAGTTTGCTCACATGATCTGTATAGCGAGGCAATACATAAGTCATTTAATTAAATATCATTCAATATGAAATTAATTAACCGGCCTGTTGATAACATGTAGGCCTAATACATTTATTTTTGCTATATTGTCAGCAACATCTTCTGTTTTTCTTGCAGCATAGCTCTACCCAGGGCCGAATTTAGCCAGCCCTACTAGGGTGGGCTGGAAAAAAGGCAGGGTGGGCAACTCCAAAGTTTTTCCCATATGAAGCAGTGGTTTTCAATCTTTATGACACCAGGGCCGACTATTTATTCGACATTTGAGCCACAGACCACCATTTGAGGACATTTTAGCCCCACAGACCCCAAAACTATAAAGATTCTTGCTTGCTTTTGATTGCTTTTGTCAACAATTCCAGGCTGGATTTGGGGGAAAACAGTCAAACCACTAGCGTCATTTATAATGGGTGCGTGGGTGCGTGGCACCCATGGGCCCCATCGCCACTCTAGGGGGCCCCGAGGCCCAAACAGACTTTTTTCCTTCTCCTTTTATTAAAATATATCTTGTCGCGTGGGGCCCACGCGAGCAGCATACGGGAGATGAGCTAATGTCACTTTACTTTCAGACGTACAAAGATCCTCAATAGAAGTCCATGTAGAATGGCCGCCCTTGGACTGGCCACTTAAAGAGAAGAGAGAGTTGTCGCTGCTGCTCGACTCTGTGCTTACCTTTTGAAAGTCCGCCGAGATTTTTTGAGATTCCAATCTAAAAACTCTCAGGCCATTCTCACCCGATTTCAATAATTCCAAGTGTGGTCCAAGTATATCCAAGTATATTTTCAGTTGCTATATAGGTCATGCGTTTATAGTATGGATTTATCACACAAAAGGAGAGGGGAAATTTTCGCATTTCTCCATGCACTGTCTCTGTGCCCCGTGCCGTGCATATCGGGGATTCCCCGTTCTTATAATATGGAATACGACACAGCTGTGTATATGGAGCTAATTACATGATCTCAGTCTGTTTGCACAGTATAATCTATTTTACTCTAGGCCTATATATAATCAATTATATTTATAAAATATAATCTTAATATAATCAAGAGCTATTTATAAGTCCTCAATATAAAATCACAAAGAGCTTAATATGCTTATCTTATGTGTTTATCATATATTTTAATTTAGCTTTAAAACATAGGTGACAGGAACTGTAACCAAATAACAATCCTACTGACTCTACTGATTAAAAAACAGCCACTGCGACCCTTTTAATCTATGGTAGGATATGTTAATCACTTATCACATGTGGCATAGCCCTAAATGTTAATATATTTTAGTTTTTTCTAGGGTGGGATGTCTGTATTCATCAAAATACATTTATCTAAATACATCCATTCATCTTCACCTGCTTATCCATAGCATGGTTGGCTGATTGGTAGACTCTTGTTATAATTTTCTGGCTATTAGTATTCAACCTTATAATGTAATGTTGCTTGTTGATTTTTATTAGTCAAGGTGGGATAGGACGAGAATATAGGCCGTAAAAGAGAGCCTTCCCAAACGATCCAAATTATCTGACAAACACCTCTGCACGCGCATGTGTGAGCGCACGCTGAGAGGGCCCTTTTGATATCGGCACCCATGGCTGATGAACCCTAATGTCGCCACTGAGTCAAACATACTAAGATTACCATTAATCTTCTACATTCTCTAGTTGTGTAGACTTGGGCTACATTTAGCTGGGGACCATCTCTCAACCACTGGTGGTCCCTGGACCGCTGATGAAAACCACTGATATAACCTTTCATTGGTGGGCAAGATGCGCATTTGGGTGGGCACTGCCCACCCCTGCCCCGTCTAGATCCAGCCCTGGCTCGACCCGTTCGGTATCAGTGTTCCCTTAGCTTCTCATGCGGCCCACAGTGGACATGGATACTAATCATACTTTGTCGCATTTAACTTTTGCGACCAGTTCATTCATCGTGTTGCTCAAAGAGCGAACATTAAAAACGTTATTACCGGCAAAGGATGTCAGCTGCCACGTCTCCTTAATCTGGCTCGCACTCCTCCTCTTGACCCTCTTTTCTTAATTTTATTCCATGTTCGCGTCGCGCTGTTCTTTAGTTCTGAATACTTGGCCAGTGAATCCAAAACACAACAGACTCGCATGGTTTGTCTGAGTGCCTGAGTGATAACACGTCCAGGCAATAAACTTCATATTGCCACAAAAAGAAAGCGGGTGTAATCACGTAAAACGACATTAAACATATAAAATAACAACAGACAAGGCAGGCAGATAGGCTGAGTCAGCAGCAGAGCCAGACCATAGAGTAGAGCCAGACCCGGAAAGTTATGACATCTCCGTTCACTTCCTGGAAACGTTAATGGCGTCTGCTCTACATAGACTTCTATTGGGCAATGGGGACGGCTATCTATGTTTGTCACAGTTCAGATCGAGCAGCTCGACCGCTCAGTTTCTGACCCTTCAATGTCACAACTCTTCAAGTTACACACCCAATCACTCAACAGACACTTGATTACCCTACCAGCGGCACCGGTGCAGCTTGACTTGCACGGAGCGGAGCGCACAAATCTATTTTCCTAGTCCTAGGGATGATGCATTGTAGTTTGGAGATCACTTGACTTGCAAGTCAAGTATAATGGTCCGTTTTGCGTTTGGTCACGTCATTAACCAACATCGCGGCCGTGGGCAAACCCTCCCCTTTTAGATTTTTTTTTGCCAAATGTCGTGGATCTTATGAAACCCCTGGGGAATCCTCCCCAGTACGGAAATCCGTACCCCGTACGGAACTCTTTAATCGCTGGTATCAGTGTGTGTGTGTGTGTGTGTGTGTGTGTGTGTGTGTGTGTGTGTGTGTGTGTGTGTGTGTGTGTGTGTGTGTGTGTGTGTGTGTGTGTGTGTGTGTGTGTGTAATAAGAACAGAGTCATGTAGGGATGGGCGTTTCACGTGTGTTGCCGGGGTGTCTGTTGTCTTGTGTTTCATGAGTGTGTTTTCATTGTTACTGTAATGTTCTGATGTCTGTTTGTGTTCCAGTGAGTGGAGGAACACGATCTTCAGGATACGACACCACCAGTGAAGCTCCAACCCTCACAGATGCTGATGTAAGTGTGAGAGATGATGTTTCATGGCATCTTCATAGATAAACAATATATTTTTTAATTTTTTACTTTATGTTTCAGTCTGTGGTGACAGGGGTAGAAGAGCCATCCCTGCCAGCTGTCAGGAGAAGGACCAGCATGGAGTGGTTTCCTCCAAGCAGTGAGTATCAAAATACTGTTTACATTAATGTCAAGTGGAAGCATTTACTGACATGACACTGACCTTGTGTGACGTGGTTCGAGGCCCAGTCGAACCACTAATCTTACAACACTAATACTGTTAGATTGAAAAAGAAAGCCGCATTCCAATGGATCGAATGCATCTATATGTTTTAAAAATTCACAGTTTCCGTCTATCACTTTTATAATTGTGTTTCATGTCTGTTTGTGTTCAGTGAGTGGAGGAACCCGCTCTTCAGGATTTGACAGCCTGGCAGAGACTGATGTAAGTGAGAGAGATTGTTGTTTCATATATTAAAATACCAGTATAATTTGACTTTAATCACATTTTTCTCGACCTTATATTCATATATTTGTTTCATATTGACGTAAATTTGTTCATTTGTTTCATATTGACGTAAATTTGTTTTCCTCAACACGTGATTATAGGAAGTAAGAACAGATAAATAGTAGTTCCGTTTTTAACCTGGCAAGACATTTAGCTTCCAGTGTGGGCCTTTATATTCGGTTCATCATCATAGTACTGTGTTGATTACTAAGAGCTTTCGTTACTAAAGATAAATCACATTTGAGTACTGATGACTGATAAAGCTTCTATCTCATACATCGGGCTAATTGTGCTTTTTCCACAAATTACTATGTTCCCTCTTTACTGTATTGTAACAAGGTGACACGGCAGAAGACTCTGTTTGAGAGACTGACAGGAGTTAAAACTCTTACAGCAGAAGAATGGATGAAGAGAGAGGAGGAGGTGATTGAGAGGATGCTGACATTTGTGATGACGGAGTCACAAGAACCAAGTAGTGCGTCTTACTGTTGTGTTGTGTTCGTACATGCAAAAATGCCAAGACTTTTCACGCATCCCACAACTTGAAACCCTGTCCTACAATGTGACCTGGAAGGCATCAGTGTTAAATAATAGTAATCCCATGATAGTTGACTTTCAATTGTAAAGCTCTCTCATCTGTGTTTTTAAGTTATAATAGGCTAACATGAGTAAGCCTAACCACACGTGACCAAAAAACATTTAAAACAAATGTCTTTTTATTTGTAAATGTGTGCTGTTGTGTTGTATTGTGTTTCAGTGAGCAGTGACACACCTTCTGCTAAGGTCTCCAATTGGCTGAACATACATCCTGGACCAATAGCACCATCTTCAGGACATGACACCATGAGCACAGCTCCCAGCCAGGCAGAGAACTAGAATGAGAGATGATCAATCATGTTTCAGGGATGAAAACTTTATTAGGGTTGAGTTATACTCTGTTAAATGCTAAAAGAACCAGATCCAAAAGCTCACAAAAATACAACCCCAATTCCAGAAAAAATGGGACGTTGTGTAAAATGTAAATAAAAACAGAATGCATTGATTTGCAAATCGTTTTCAACCTATCTACAGTTGAATACACCACAAAGACAATATGCTTAATGTTCAAACTGATAAACTTTGTTTTTGGAAATTATACAATCTTTTGTAAATTGATTCCTGCAACACGTACCAAAAAGTTGGGACGCCTTCAAACAAAGTTGGGACAGGGGTACCACTGCTTTACATAACCTTTCCTTCTAAACAACACTCAATAAATGTTTGGGAACTGAGGACACTAATTTTTGAAGGTTTGTAGGCGGAATTCTTTACCATTCTTGCTTGATTCTTTACCATTCTTGTATGACTTAAGTTGTTCAACATTTCGGGGTCTCGAATGTCATAATTTTTGCTTCATAATGCGCCATACACTTTCAATTGGTGACAGTCTGGACTGCAGGCAGGTCAGTCTGGTAGCCACACTCTTTTACTATGAAGTCTCGCTGTTGTTAACACGTGCAGAATGTGCGGCTTCGCATTGTATTGGTGAAATGGGACATTTTTTTTCAGGGACGCTTGGATGCCAGCATGTGTTCTGCACTTGCTCCAAAACCTGGATATGCCTTTCAGCATTGATGATGGCTGTCACAGATGTCTAAGTTGCCCATGCCATGGCCACTAGCACACCTCAATACCATCACAGATGCTGGATTTTGAACTTTGCGCTGGTAGCAATCTAGATAGTCTCTTTACTCTTTTGCCCAGAGGACATGACATCCATAATTTCCCCCCCCAAAAAAAAAGTTGAAATGAAAAATAACGTTTATCAGTTTGAACATTAAATATCTTGTCCTTGTAGTGTATTCAACTGAATATAGGTTGAAGAGGATTTGTAAATCATTGTATTCTATTTTTACTTACATTTTTCACCACGGAATTGGGGTTGTATTGACTCTCTCATCTCGCTGGCGATGCTGATTGCAGCTCGTAGCTGCAGTCAGCATCGCCAGCGAGATGAGAGTGTCGCAAATGGGGCTATGGTTGTATTTAGGGTGTCCATTGTTGTTCTTTTCAGTGTACAGAATAATTCACAACTTTTATTTGCCAGTAGGCCTACAGAGTACACCTACTGTACACTCGTATTATTGTCTAATTAATCAATTTAATCAGATTAGGTTGTTTGTAATGATTATTTTGTTGCATTAAATGCATTTTATTGTAGGCCTATACTTTTATATAATTCTAATAATTCTGTAATTTAGAGTTATTTAATAATTACTGGCGTGATTATCAGCAGTAACACAGAGGAAAATGTCTATAAATTAGGGCCTGACATAGCATATATATTTTCCTGCATACATAACATATCAGGCTGATATTTGCATATTTATAGTCATATTGACATAATATTGTCCATTTCTTTAAATCTATTAGTCATATGCATATTATTTACAAGCATAGCTTTCATTGAAGAGAACGTGTTTGTATCACAACAGTATTATCAGGTTTACCATGTTGTGATGTATGTCTGTAGCATATTAATGCATATTATTACTGCATATTAATATTAATGTACACTGTTCTATCAGGGATTAAACGACTTCTTCATGGAAGAGACACTACTGGACATCATTTTGTTATCTTATACTAAAATATGTTTACTTTCTGTAAACAATTGTATAGGTTACTTCCTGGGATTTGAACCTGGCTGCCCCATGATGAGAGCACTGAAAGTTGGACTGTTCAAGTAGAATAACCGGGTGCCCAGATCCAAAGTGCTTGTTTGAGGGACAGAGGTATCTCTAATTGTTTGGGATGGGGACAGGAACTTATTGCTTAGGATATAGGAATAATTTTGGTCATAAACTTATGGCATTAAAGCCCTCTGATGTCTCACATTGGTTTTAAAATACTTTAAAACCAATGGCTGACAGTGGTACTGTAGCCTATAGGGGATATTTCTCATGTTATTTTAACAGGTATAACAACTCATCTTGCCAGCTTTGGGGGATTAACTGCAGGGGCATGTCACATTTGAAAATTGCTGACTGCCAGTTACAATGTGTGTGTGTGTGTGTGTGTGTGTGTGTGTGTGTGTGTGTGTGTGTGTGTGTGTGTGTGTGTGTGTGTGTGTGTGTGTGTGTGTGTGTGTGTGTGTGTGTGTGTGTGTGTGTGTGTGTGTCTCAGTAGGTGTTCCGCGTCCCTGCCTAAAAAGAAAGGAAATAAAGAATACTGGACTCACCATACCATAGATGTAGAGAAGACATGAAGGCCCAGCGGAACACTGGTCTGTCTCACTACAAGTGTTCTTGTAGAAGCTAGAGTTGCAAATTACAGCCAGGGGTTGGACTGGAGCTGCAGGTAGACAGTGATGGAGGAGTTTAGCTGCAACCAGGGCTGGACTGGGACAAAAATTCGGCCCGGTCATTTTATGCGTGAATTTGGCCCAGACCGGCCCATTTTTGCATGAATTTGGCCCAGACCGGCCCAAAACAAAATAATCAAAATAATGGTACAAACCAACAGACCTACACAAGCCTTTGCTGCTCTCACAAGAATGATGGTGGCAAAAGGATCCAAGATAGAACAGGGGTTATTTGTCACTCACTGATACAGGTACAATACACACCTGTATTATTATTTTTTAGCACCCCCTAGTGGCCCCCTATGGTCGCGGCCCACCGGGAGAGCTCCCGGTACTCTCTATGGCCAGTCCGACCCTGGCCGCAACTCTAGATTCATTACATATATAATGTAATGAATTTAGAGTTGCACTATCCTCCATTTAGGTTACTCGGTCTGCTAACAATGAAAAAAACATCACCAATTTAAATAACATTAAACTGTTTTAGCCTCTCACCCAGTTACTTCCTGACCAAGCTGATGGACCCAATCACAAAAAGTCAAAATACTGAGACTGAGATATACAGCACTACTGTATATCTCTATGCATCTCCAACAATGTTTAAACAGATTTTGTTGTGTGCACTAAATAACAATATAAAACTGCCAATTTTCCATTACCATTTTCATGTCACGCACCATCTTGAGGTTGTTCATCAAACACAAGTTAGTTAACTGATGTCTATTTGCTGACCTTTCCTTAAGATTATATTTTTAGAGATGCAATTTACATTTAAAAGCCATTTTTTTTATACAGCTGTGTTTATTCCGATATGCTATTGGAATAATAACTTGGTGTTTTATTTTGTTCTAGTTTAGTCTATTCCAGTCCAAACTTTCCAAGTAGGCATGCTTAGCTTAGGCAACATCACATCACTGCTCAATCTGACATGGCCTACATATAATCATACACTGTACAGTATGTGTAACATTTGTTCTGTTGTTGTAACTGAGGTCCAAGTGGGAAAAAATACAAACAAAAACAGTTAGTAGGGTGGTCAGAAGTGGGGTAAATAAAATCTGAATCTGTGACAGTGCGGGGATGTCACAACATACTCACAGTCAAACTCACTGCCATTGCACACAGCTAAGGGCAGTTATTAAATAGTAATCAGGTGGACAGCCTTCTGCAGATGATTGGCTGAGCTTGATGAGAGACAGAACAAAGCAGGTAGTAGGTCTTCTGCCAGACTCCAACATGCAGGACCTGATAGGCTGAGAACTGAATCAGTACTATAGAGCTGTGCAGTCCTGCGCCTTTCATGACATTGCCCACGTAAGTCATTTTGCAATTCATTTTAGTCAGACTTATCAAAAATTAGTTGTATAAAGACAATTAGGCTACACCGCTGACAAAACCTGGTGGTGGAAAATCATAAACCAACAACATTTCACTGCACAGCTCTGTAGGGCACAGCACAGTAACAATTACTTACTTGATTACATACTTGATACAAGTATGCAACGGTAATAAATCAAGCCATATCAAACCATTGACTGACAGACAGAGAGGCAGGCAGACAGAAGAAAACTAAGACCAACTTCAAACAAATGCAACAGTCAGAATGGTTTCTTATCAGGCATATCTTTAGGATATTGACACTGCATCGCACTACACATACCAGGCCTGATTTATAGCCGCTTTAAACAACCACAACTCCAGTTCCCAGCATGCTCGTCATAAAAAAGACCAGAACAGTGCGAAGTCAGACAATACTGTACATTGGTCAGTACATGGTGATGATGAAGAATGTTACTGACTGTGATGATGTGATGTGAAGATCAGCTGGTACACAGTGACCAAACACTGACCAATCCTTGTACATGCCGTGACACTATGATACATTTTAACACAATACAATACCACTGTCAAGAAAGATCAACGGATAGTCATTGATTTTAGCTTCCGTTTATACTGGACAGGCAGTCAAAGGGCGACAACAATGCAAGCACATGTACGCAGGTGTACTGACATTTAAAAACGGTTCTCTAAGCTGTATAGGGTAGGCCTATCACTCTGTTCTCCCTCTGACCATCATGCCTGGCAGGGTGGTGTAATTTGGTCCGACTATGGCAGATTGTAGTATTACGCAGAAGCGGGGATCGAACCCGGGACTCCCACTCGCCATGAGCCAGCGACAACAGCCCCGCCAATTGGGCTCAGCCCTATTGGCGCGACTTGTTGTGCGTTGGACTGGCGAGTGGGAGTCCCGTGTTCGATCCCCGCTTCTGCGTAATACTACATATGCCATTACATGGCTTGGCTGAATGGTTGATTCTCACAGTCAAATGTTGCCAGAGGATCAACAACTTCTGTGAACCAACTTCACTGGCTGCTGAAAGTTGCATTTCAACAACAATTAACAACAATTAACTGTGACACAAAGCTGGTGCCTAGCTCTACAAACAAGACACTTCATGCCAAACTGCTTAACAGTAGAAGGCAAAACAAACAACAACAAAACAGCACATCAACGTCAAGAATTGTGTGTGTTGGTCAAGAACATGGTGATACTGGGCATACTGCCAATGCACACAGCTGATAGCACTTGGTAAATAGAGTCCAGCAGACGTAATGGAGCCATACAATGGAGACACACTGGTGCTATTGTAAGTTCCGCTTGGCATCTATGCAAAGTAGACTGTAAAATGCAAATGCAGTAAAAAGAAAACTGCAGCTTACATATATACGAGGTCTCAACCTGTGACGGAAGGATCGATGGATGCAGTGGAAATTCAGTCCCCCATAGAAGCTTCCATACATTAACTTCTAATAACTACTCCTCGATTTACATGTCTGGACGTCTGAAGCTTAAACAGAACTTGTAACTAACAGAACAGTGTAAAGAACACGCCTCAGTAGCAGGTAAGCATTCTGACTATGAGAAAATCATTGAACAACAAGTGGAACAAAAAAGGTATTCTATGAGAATCTAATTAGAGCATCATGTCTGTGATTCCATGCATCGTTGTACAGCAGTGTTGCACACACTGGCTCTGGAACAACAAATATTGACATTTGGAAAATATTGCCGTACAAAGATTGTTAATGGTGTGGTCATATATAACTGGTATGAAACTGCAAATCTATCATACCGAAAGAATAAACTAGAGACGTGCAGGAATACAGAAAGACAGACATTTTACGTTTCCCATAGGTGGTACCAAAAACTGGTTCATCCCCTTGGCCAATATTGTGCGGTGGCCGCTGTGTCATCTGCTGAGAGTGCTATACAGACACAATGCTCTAGATGGAGGTTCCTCATATGCCAAGCTGTAAAAAGACACCCTAGCCTACAGTATGTACATCCAGAGTCAATCAGAAGGTAATGATCAGTGTTTGTATTGTTTCCTGGTTTTAGTAGCTCCCATTTGTCTGATTCTAGTGTCATATTAAGTTTAAATTGTCTTGGCTGCATATCAAACTGTTTTGGTATGTATTGGCTGCATCTCAAACTGTTTTGCTGTGTATTTCCTCATAGAAGTGTAGCTTAATGATTAGTTTACTGTTGATTTACAGAAATTGTCTGGCACACTGAAGTTTAGTCCGGCATTCAACAGCACACCTTGTTGGCAGGTAAGCAGCATTCTGGCTATGAGAAAATCATTGAAATATTTGAACAACAGCAGTACAAATATGACTATATTGAGTTACATACTCTGAAGACAATGATTTAAAGGTGGACTGCATAATATTAAAAGTTACATACTGTAAGCAATTTAAAGGTGAACCACATAATATTAACATACTGTTAAATGATTTAAAGGTGTACCACATAATATTAATAGTTAAGTACCATACAGTAAGTGTTTAAATGTGGGCTGCATAATATTAACTCCTGGACCGCCGAAGTCGCGGTCGTCGTGCGTGTCGCGCTCGCGGTCCCGTCCGCCGGTAAAGGCGAAGGCGCAGAAAACGACAAAATGTAGATTTCATTCTTTAATCCAACTATTAGTCCCAGCACATCGTCTGATAAAGATCCAGTTGCTGACTTTCATTTGGAACAGAATCGCCGCAACAACTTTTTTTTGGCCCATTCGCACCCATTCAATCCAATGCATTCAAACAGCAGAAACAGCAGAAATCGATGAATGCGTGCTTGTGGTCGATGTGTTAATAGTAGGAATAGGATTCCCTCCACTCACAGTACATTTTAAATCACAATATTATTTTTTCTTGACTGAGGTCAATATGCAAGCAAGCTTAACAATGCATTTTTCCGAGGTTGTTAAGCATTATGACATTATGACAGCGGCTGAAGCAGCTCCACTGCCAGTCAGTGCAAAGAAAGCTATTTTAGCATGGATATCATACAAATATTGTGTGCCTTTCGATGATTATAGTCAGTGTTTTGACATGGGGAATAATGGAGTTAAGGAATGGATCATATTCTATTTTCACATTCATTCTCTCTTTGGAAATGAAATAAACTCCAACATTGCATTTTTCATTGCCTCAAATAGGGGTGGGATGATTCACTTACCTCACGATACGATACAATATTGATATTTATGGTTCTGAATCGATTTATATTGCAATTCTTAGTTATGCGGCTTTTCTTTTTGATATATCAATATATCGCTTTTTATTATACGAGAACATTTTAAAGGGGAATTCCACCCATTTTCAAGGAAAGATCTTAAAGAAAAAGGTCCTAAAAGAAAAATCATTAACAAACAACACAAACACAACTTGATGATGCCATCAAGTTGTGTTTCAGCGTGTTAATGATTTCTTTCAGACCTCCATTTTAGGGAAGAAAGAATGGAGGGAACGTTTTTATCATGTCCAACAATATTTAAGGTACAGTAAAATGTTGTGCAGGGGTGGAATTTCCCCCTTTCTAAACAATTAGGACAATCAACTAGAACATCTTAAAGCAATTTTAAACAATTTAAAAAAACAAAAAGTGCAATCATACACATCAGTGCAGCCTGATAACATCAACAACTGACATGAGCAAATTAATGAATAGGCCAAAGGGTTAACTCCAGGCAACTCTATCTCTCCCCAAAGCACCAGTACGGTATATGCTTATCAAAGAAATAGATGTCCAATGCCAGCCTCAGAAGCATGCAGTTTCCTGAATTGAGAGTGGACATAGCTTGTGGTTATGGTTTCAGGGTAGGTTTAGTAAATATTGGATTATTGTATGCCGGGTATGATGGAAAATAGAAAAGTACTACTGTAATCGTATTGTGTTCTAGCAACTGTGCCGAGGGACATCACCTTGGAAACCACTGGCCTACAGCATGTTCTTTTCAGTTATTGATTAACACAGTTTATTACTCTTGATTTACAGGAACTGCCTGAAAGTTTGAGCCTTAGCGGTCATAACCGAGGCCATAACTACAACAGCACACATTGTTGACAGGTAAACATTCTGACTATGAGAAATAACAGCTTTGAACAACAACAGAACTATGATTATATGGAGTTGGATGTTTACATTTGGAGTGCATAATATTAGTAGTCAATCAATACCCGAAAACACCAGACAAAACCTAAAAGATGATTGTCCAGCCAAATTCAACATTGACTGCAATAAAAGTCTTGCTTCACAGCTGTCCCTTAGCTACAGAAATTTGTTTAATACGTAAGTGTGACTAGGACAGATCGGTATACGGTTATATGCTGCAATATAAAAGCATAATCATCACAGGGGAGGGGAAGTACAACATGCCAACAACACCGATGCCCACCCCCACTCGACCCTGATTGGAGGAACGCCCCTTTCATCCTGATTGGATGAAGGCTTTTATCCCAAAGACCAAACTGAAACTAGGGTTTTGTTGACCCCAGGGCCTCACTGAGAACAGGGAGCTCCTTATATAGCCACCACACTCTATAGTAGGGAGGAAAAAAAAAAAAAAAAAACAATATTTGATTTAAGTGAAATCACTTTCAAGATCATTGTGACAGTTCTTACTGGGTTTTACCGACATCTAGGGATGAAGTAAACACGTTGAAAAACAGGGTAAATAAAAGTGAAACTAAACTCAGAACATCAGCATTGGGAAGTAAAAGTCAGATCGCTTTTCTGATGTTTGATGAACCTTGATGATTTGTCTGTAATTACAGACAAATCAATTACATGTAATTACATGTCTGTAATTACATGGCGTTTGATGTTAACCTGGTCAATGCTTAGATTTCATGATTATTGGATATAGATTTCATGATTATTGGATATTGCTACTTTCTTGTTTGGGCAAAGTTAGGAGCTGTGTTCTTGGTTTCATTCTAGCTTACTGTAGTAGTGGTTTTATTGTTTGGGATATGTAGTGTACTAGGTCATCATAGCTAGTTAATGATTTGATGTAAGACATCATGGGGTCTCATTTCAAAACAACATTTTATTTTTTATTTCTTTGTTTTTAGTTAGCATGGACTTTATACATATTACTGGGGCACTGGAATGACTCACAATTTATATAGTATTTTCTCTTTTACCTCAATTAATTTATGATTTATTTCAGTTAATCAATGATAAATATATTTACACCGGTAAATATTACCATGGCATCAGCCTTGAAACATGACTGTCATGCAGTGAATTAATAGAGTTTTACGTGGGTCGCCACATTTACATTCAAAACGTGTACATAAACCCTCCGATTTCAAATAGAAAATACTCACACATGTTTCTACAGGTGTTAGACACTTAAGTTGCAGTGCTCGAGATAGGGATTGCAGCGTGGCTTGTTGATAAAAAGCCGAGCTATCCAAGCTTCCCGGGCTACTTTTCTGGGTTGGGGTAAATTTGGTAAACACACAGATGCACACCCTGCTATTGTGTCACCCGTAGAAACATATGAGTAGGCTTACTTTATATTTGAAATAGGAATGTTTATGTACACGTTTTTAATGTAAATGTAGCGATCTGTGTAAAACTGGATTGAGTCAATGCATGACACTTGTGAAGTCATATGCGATGCATGGCTACCATAGCATGTTTATTTCGGTAGCAGAGGTCTACCAGTCACATCCATAGATGAGTCACATCCACCAGGGCTGGTTTTAGAGGGGACAGGGGTGTGTTTATTTCACTAGTGGGGGTCTACCAGTCACAATCTCCAGGGCTGGTTTTAGAGGGGACAGGGGTGTATTTATATCAGTAGAGGGGGGTCTCCCTGCAACCCCTCCTCCACCAGGGCTGTTTACAGAAGTGGCGCCAAAACTATGGAATCCTACTTTTATGGTCTTAGCTTATGTATGTTTTTTTTTTTTTTTTTTTTTTTTTTTTTTTCCATTTTCATGCTCACTGTACAGTAAATCGCTCTGGATTAAGAGTGTCTGCTAAATGCCTAGCCTCGACACCCAGGCTTTCATTTCTGTCAGCCTTGTGCACTAAAGCGCTAAAATAATAGTAAAATGGTAAGTGTAAGATCCCACCCAAACGTATGTCCTGCCCACCCAATCAAAACAATGGGGCATATTTATATATTTATTCATATATACAGTATTTATCTGGGTTTTATTTGGTGGACTCTCTCTTCTGGTCGCATGATTTTTATTACAGCCATAATGTAACCCTAAATGGGCTTCCCACTAAGTAAGTCAGAAACATATCAGCGGGGAAACAATAAATAAATGAATACAAATAAATAAAATAGCAACGGACATAATGTAAATAAAATCATAAAACCATGGGAAAAGCTGGTAGAAAAATAAACGTTTTAAGTCTGTTTTTAAAAAATGTCCACAGAATGTATGATCAGTGGCAAATTATTCCACAGGGAAGGAGCTGCGACTTGAAAAGATCTGTCTTTAGTTGTAGTTGTAGCGGTGTAGAGCCCTATAGGTAAGTACCAGGACCTTAAAGTGAACTCTAAATCACTTTAAGGTGATCACCATCAAATCATTGGATACTTTAAGGAGAGCTGTCTCTGTAGAATGGTTTTAGTCTAAAACCAGATTGAAACGTATCTAAAATATTCTGACTAATCCAAGTACAACGTAGTATGTAATTGGTTAAACACATGTTTTTCTAAAATCTTAAGAGATAAAAGGAAGCTTGGAGATAGGGCGATAATTCTTGTGAATAGAAGGATCTAAAGTTCTAAACTATTTTTATTTTATTTCTAAGGGGCTGTACAATAGCAGTTTTAAAATAAAGAGGGGACATGACCTGAGAGCAGTGAGAGGTTAAAAATGTGCAAAAGAGAAGGGGCCATGGTACCTAAAATGTCCTTTAAGAGAGGGGTAGGAATAACATCTACTGGACTAGATGATGTATTCATAGAACTTGGTTAACTGGAGGAGGCAAATGGGTTCAAACCGGAGGAGGGAAATGGGTTCAAACTGATTCAAGATACTGTACACTGGTGGGAGGGCAGGGGCCTTGGTGATGAGTGGAAAAGGCGGGGAGTATACTTGCCCTAAAATTAGCAACCTTATTCACAAAAAAATGAAAGGAAATCATGTCAAGTCACTGACAGAAAAAGCAGGAGGCTCTGGTGTTGGTGGATTAACGATATTACTAATGGTAACAAACCATTAGTAATATCGTAGTATCAAACCATAGTAAATAGTAATATGGTTTGACACCAATTATTCAATATGAGAAGTAGTTCTAGTAGCCTAGAAAAGAGAAGCACAATTTGAGTCCAAGGAGGAAGTGAGACCACATTTTCATGACATTAGTCATGATGAACATGAAACCCATGTGACCCGCAGTCACAGGAGGCAGGAGGGGATTTCCAAACGTATTCACTCATACCAGAGAATCAAGAGATACTGGATGTCTACCTACTTGGAAATTAAAGATCTATAACCTGCCACATGCACTATGTGTATGGAGCTTGTACGTCTTTTTCACAACTGTTGATGGATACAAGGTTAGAACAATAAGACCTCTTTTCGTGTGTGTGTGTGTGTGAGAGAGAGAGAGAGAGAGAGAGAGAGAGAGAGAGAGAGAGAGAGAGAGAGAGAGAGAGAGAGAGAGAGAGAGAGAGAGAGAGAGAGAGAGAGAGAGAGAGAGAGAGAGAGAGAGAGAGAGAGAGAGAGAGAGAGAGAGAGAGAGAGAGAGAGAGACAGAGAGAGAGAGAGAGACAGAGAGAGAGTGAAACTGTTGCTGCTGCCGCAGCGGCAACAGTTTGGATCTGGTCATATTCAGTGTTGGGCAGTAACTAATTTTAGATTACATATTACTGTAATATTATTACTTTTGCTCCAAAAAGTAAAGTAACGAGATTACTCTGCAAAAATGGGTAATAAGTAACGCATTACTTACTTAATTACTTTTTTAAAATGTTACTTTTTTAAAATGAGCTTGTTGTTGCATGCAAAAATAGAACAGATTTATAAGCTATCAACAGGTACTGTAACAACAGAGATGTGCAATAGATTGTAGATCCAGTCCACATGCTGCATCCTGCGCACAGTTATGCACACTACAAATCGCTTGCTGCTTTATTTTGTATTTTATTTTTAAATACAAGACCTCAACTGTCTTTGAAAACAATTGTGAAAAAGATTAAAAAGTCAAAGAGACAGATTTTGTTGGCTTTGTTTTCAGGTACAGTTTGTGGGATTGGAGACTGTTATTCCAATAAATTGGATTCAGTTCTAAAAAGAGCTTGCTAAACAGATTATGTTGTACATAACTTGGGAAAGTAATAACGTAATATGTAATATATTACTCTTGGATTCCAGTAATAAGTAATGATATTACTTTGTCTAAGGGGTAACGAGTAAAGTAAAGAAGTTACTTTCCTAAGTAATATTGACCAACAATGTTCATATTACTTTAGAAAGTTTCATGGTGGACTGTTTTTACTATACATGCGCACTATAGTAATACATCCACAGTATGCATTAGTGTACTGGTCAACCAAAACCATGGGCAACCAAAACCATATTGCATTTTTGGATGAAGGATGGAGGCATTCTTCATCACTGCTGTTGGGGGGAGGTTACTCACATGGGGCATTACTTACAGTAGCTTGAAGAAGAGAAGCTCAGTCTTGTCTGGATTCAGCTTGAGGTGGTTAGAAGACATCCACTGTGAGATATCAGCCAGACATGCAGTGATGATGCACTCTTCCACCTGAGTGGGGAAGGATATTGTCATTATCCAATGTGTGATATACTGTATCTGTAATGACAATAAAACTGAGATTAATCAGCCTACTGTAACTTACAGTTCAACCAACTGCTGTAGACAAGATGGCCAGTAGAACCTCTGCTGTACACAGGATGTACAGTGGAACCTCAACTTCTATCACAGGTGAGTTCTATTAATCTGTAAAAGTCGGAAAGGGTCTATTTATGATACATTAATATACCAAACTGATACTGTTTTAGCCATACATCTGGAATCTCAAAATTGTGTTTATTTTTCCAACCAGAGAAGAACAGTGAGCCGTCGGAACTGAACATTGTTCTGACCGGGGGGAGACGCAGTGGAAAGAGTTCAGTAGGAAACATTATTCTGGGCAGCGATGATTTTAAAACAAACACATTCACAACTAAGAGTGTCATGAGACAAGAGTTGGTGTCAGGGAGACAGATCAGTGTAGTCGACACTCCAGGATGGGTGTCTTATTCACCCTTAGATCTGACCCCAAAACTGACCCAGTTAGAAATTCAACAGAGCGTGTATCTGTGTCCTCCAGGACCACATGCCTTTGTCCTAGTGATGCCATTGGAAACCCCATATGTAGGAACAGGGATGTCAGCAGAGGAGCATTTGAGTTTTCTTCTCAGTGACAGAGTGTGGAAACGCACTATTATGGTGTTCACTGTAGCTGATAAAACCAACATGAGACCTGATCTCATTAGATCTAACCCTGAGTTAAGATTTCTTATTGAGAAATGTGAAGGTCGCTTCCATGTTCTTAACATTAGTGACAGAGGAGATGGTAGTCAGGTCACACAGCTGATGGAGAAGATAGATCAGATGGTGCAGAGTAATGGTGGTCACTGTGAGACACAAGAACATGTCCCAGAGGAACTGAAAGAGAAGAAGAGAACAATCAGCAGAAGAGCAGAACAAAGGAGGAAAGAGGATCTAAAACAAACCACTGGACTTCCAAAACATACTGGTATGTTTTGTTTTACTTTTGAGAACGAACGAACACACATGCACGCGCCTGCACACACACACGGTCAAGTCTAGGTAGTAATGTTGATTGTTATAGTCGATGGTGTCTCATAATGGAGATTTGTACTGAACTTTACAAACCTTTCTGGTTGTTTGTTAAGAATTAAATAACAAGCTGCTGAAGTGAAAGTAAACAATGTTTTCTCTGACAGGATTGTCTGACCTCAGGATTATATTGTTGGGAAGGCATCGGTCTGGGAAGAGTTCAGCAGGAAACACCATTCTGGGAGAAGCAGGGTTTAAAGTTAGTCAGACAGGTCAGAGGTCAGCACAGTGTGAGGTGAGACAGGCTAGCGTAGCAGGGAGACATGTTACAGTGGTGGACTCACCAGGCTGGTACTACAACCGTCCGCTACAGAACACCTCAGAGATGGACAAACTGGAGATCCAAGACAGTCTCTCTCTCTGTCCTCCTGGACCACATGCTGTTCTTCTGACCGTTCCTCTTTATAGAGCATTCACCAAAGCACAGAGAGTAGCAGTAGAGGAACACATGACCCTTCTCTCACAGAGCGTGTGGAGTCACGCTATAGTTCTGTTCACCTATGGAGACCTTCTGGGAGACAGAAGCATTGAGCAGCACATCGAGGCTGAAGGAGAAGACCTCCGCTGGCTTGTTGACAAATGTTGCAACAGGTACCATGTCTTCAACAATGACAAGACAGATAACTCTCAGGTCACACAACTGCTGCAGAAGATTGAGGAGATGGTGGCAGAAAACAGAGGTGGACACTATGAAGATGGTGGAGATGTTTCAGAGACGAGGAAGATCAGAGAGGAACATGTCCATACATTCATGACCAAGACAAAGAGACAAAGAACTGCTTTGAAAGCTTTGTTTGAGGGTGATTATTAAACTCATGTACATACAGTATTTGATCACATGATGCTAGTCAGTATATAAATTTATATAAAGTTCCAATAATACATTATTGCACTAAACTGTGGTCAGTTTAGTGCAATAATATGGAGTTAAATCTCTGAATCCAATCCCCCATACCTTGTATTTAAATCAGTGTCAAGTAAGTGAACTAATGGTGTGTGTGTGTGTGTGTGTGTGTGTGTGTGTGTGTGTGTGTGTGTGTGTGTGTGTGTGTGTGTGTGTGTGTGTGTGTGTGTGTGTGTGTGTGTGTGTGCGTGTGTGCGTGCGTGCATCAGACTCAGGAAAACATCAGAGTCTACCAGATGTGAAGGTGATGCTGGTTGGTGGAGAACAGGATCAGAGGAGCAGAGCTGGAAATTTCATACTACAGGATGAGATGTTTAAACGAACTCCACGCAAGGTGAGTGATATATGAAAGTGATGGGTAAAAATAAAGAACAACCTCACTCAAGGTAAGTAAACAGTAAAGAAATCAAGATAATGTAACAGTCTACAACAGTCATTGTAGAGACTAACATACAGTAAACCTCATATTCCAGGAGTTTAAAACCCAGACTAAACTGACAGAATGTGTCAGAAAACAGAGACAAGTTGCTGGAAAAACAGTGAGTGTGGTGAACTGTCCAGACTGGTCAACTACACCTCCATCACAGGAGACCAAAGATATCCTTCTACACAGTCTAACTATGTGTTCACCTGGACCCCACGCTGTGCTGGTGACTGTTGATGTTGGGTCCAGTTTCTGTGAATCTGACAGGAGATCAGTGGAGGAACACATGGAGCTGCTGGGGGACAGAGTCTGGAGACGCGCTCTGGTTCTGTTCACACAGGGATGGTGGCTGGGAGGGAGACGTGTTGAGGAGTACATCGAGTCTGAAGGAGAACCTCTGAGGAGGATCCTGGAGAAATGTGGCTACAGGTACCATGTTCTAAACTCCTTCAAGCGGGACATTTCAGAAATCACAGAGCTGATAGAGAAAATCGAAAACATGGTGATGAGGGACAGTGGACACTTTGGACCTTCAAGACAGATGACTCTGCTTGAACGACTGAAAGGACAGAAAACCTTAACAGAAAAACAATGGAAGAAGAGAGAGCAGGAGATCATAGAGAGGATGTTGAAGTCTGTGGCAACGGAGGCAGAAGAACCAACCCTGTCAGCTGTCAGGAGAAGGAACAGCATGAACCAAGAGGATGCACAGAGCATGGACTTTCCTCCCTTTAGTGAGTATCAGTCTGTGTGTGTGTGTGTGTGTGTGTGTGTGTGTGTGTGTGTGTGTGTGTGTGTGTGTGTGTGTGTGTGTGTGTGTGTGTGTGTGTGTGTGTGTGTGTGTGTGTGTGTGTGTGTGTGTGTGTGTGTGTGTTTGGGTATAAGAGAGTCACGTGTGTTGCTGTGGTGTCTGTTGTCTTGTGTTCCAGTGAGTGTTTTTATTGTCATTATAAATGTGTTCCAGTGAGTGGAGGAAGTCGCTCTTCAGGATATGACACCACCAGTGAAGCTCCAACCCACACTGATGCTGATGTAAGTGTGAGAGATGATGTTTTGTAGCATCTTAAAAGATATATATTTTAAATTCTTTACTTTATGTTTCAGTCTGTGGTGACAGGGGTAGAAGAATCATCCCTGCCAGCTGTCAGGAGAAGGAACAGCATGCAGTGGTTTCCTCCAAGCAGTGAGTATGAATATCCTGTTCACTGTCAAGTGGAAACCTTTTGTATATACAATAGTGTTGAAATTGAATCCACATAAAGCCAGTCAGAGTAGCAACATTGTTTGAGGGGGAGGGTGATTGAGGCAGTAAGACCAAGGCAAGACCAGATTATTTTTCTCATTTTATAGTAAACATTGTGAGAACAGGTTGACCACACACCGGACACGAGATGACACTAAAATTGTTACTTTTCAGAAATAGGAAAAAAGCAGCGTTCCAATGGATCCAATTTATTCATATATTTTAAAAATCGACATACAGTTTCAGTCTGACATGTCATTTTATAATTGTGCTTCACTGTTTGTGTTCCAGTGAGTGGAGAAACTCGCTCTTCAGGATTTAACACAATGAGTGTCGTTTCAAGCCTGGCAGAGACTGATGTAAGTGTGAGAGATTAAGTTGTTTCATATATTAAACTACCGGAATAATTTCACTTCAATCACAATTGGATCCTTATTTCTCTCTACCCTATATGCTTTGTCACACATGATTTGTTTGTTTCATTATTGACATTAATCTGTCCTTACTTATTTATTAAGTAAGAACAGATAAATATGTGTACCCTTTTATCCCTGGCTTATACCTTATTAATTCTACATTATTTAGTAAAATGTGTGTGTGTGTGTGTGTGTGTGTGTGTGTGTGTGTGTGTGTGTGTGTGTGTGTGTGTGTGTGTGTGTGTGTGTGTGTGTGTGTGTGCGCGCACACACACACACGAAACTTAGTAAGACATTTAAGTTACAAAAGATAAATCAGATGCAATTACTGATGATTGATAAATCTTCCATCTCATACATCAGGATTGTGCTTTTCACAAATGTCAATGTTCCCTCTCTTTTCTGTGTATTTTAAGAAGGTGACACGACAGAAGACTCTTTTCGAGAGACTGACAGGAGTTAAAACTCTAACAGCAGAAGAATGGAAAAAGAGAGAGGAGGATGTGATCGACAGGATGATGGCGTTTGTGATGAAGGAGCCACAAGAACCATGTATGTCTTACTGTTGTGTTGTGTGTTCGTACATGCAAAAAAAATGCCAAGACTTTTCAGGTGTTTACACCTTTACAGGCATCAGTGCTCAAATTACCTAAATAATAGTTATCCCCTAATAGTTGACTTTCTATTGTAATGCTCTTTCGTCTGTGTTTTTAAGTTATTATAAGCCAACATTAAAAATATCCCTTAGGCTACAGTAAGTCGGTCATAGGCTTACCACCCGTGACCAAAATGAGTATATTAAAACAAATGTCTTTTTTTATTCTGGTTGTAAATGTGTGCTGGTGTGTTGTCTTGTGTTTCAGTGAGTGGTGACTCACCTTCTGCCAAGGTCTCTGATTGGCTGAACAGACATCATGGACCAACAGCACCCTCTTCAGGACATGACACCATGAGCACAGCTCCCAGCCAGGCAGACGCTGATGGTTTGACAAATGTGAGATAAAACAAAACATGAAAAGTATTCTGATTATAAATGTGTGATGTGTTGTCTTGTGTTTATTGTTATGGTTGCTGTATTGTTATGTGTTGTCTTGTATTCTAGTGAGTGTGTTTTTATTGTTGTAAATTGTAAATTTGTTGCTCTTGTCTTGTGTTTCAGTGAGCGTTAGTACAACTGTGGAGTGATTTGTAGGCGTGACAAAAATCTCTCCAGTCTCCAACCTAATTTAAAGAGTAGACATTAATCACATCTCAACAATGAACACATTGTGACCTAATGCGTTCATTGTTTAACTTTCTACAGCTCAATGTGCAAATTGTATATATATATTTTTTTTCTTTTGTGGCATCAGCCTATCTTCTTATTCTTATGATTATCTATATTATCTATACCATTAATAATGCACTGAATCCTCCATCCTTTCTTCAAGGTTCTTCCACAGATCAGCACAGTCTGTCAGCATCCACAAACTCAGGACGACAAAGCAGCAGATGGTCAGGTTTCACAGCGTCTAGAGAAGATAGAGAGCATGGTGGCAGGAAACATAGAGAGCGTTTACAGCACTAACATCTACCTCGAGGCAGAGGCCCAGGTCAGAGAGATTCACAGGGACAGTGAGGAGAGAGTTTCCAGAGTCATGGCGGACCAGATGAAGGAAATGAGGGAGGGATTTGAGAAGGAGCTTAACAACTCTCTGGGTAAGATAGTGGGATCTGTAGAAGGACTGGAGCAACAACTGAGGGAGGAGAGAGAGATGAAGGGGACAGAAGAAAGCCAGAACAACAGCGGATGAGGGAATCTGAGAGAAGAGAGGAGATTGAGAGACACTGGCAGAAAATAGAGGAGATGAAAGAGATCTATGAGGGCAGAGAGAAGGTTGTCGTGTCTGAGATGCAAAGGAGCATCATGGTCTTAAAAGCAGAAATGCAGAGAGAGTTAAATAGCCAAACGGAGGAGATGAGACAGTTCTATGAAACAAAGGACAAATGGAGATCAGAGAGACAAAACTGAGAGTAGATGTAGAGAGAGCAAGGATGGTGGAGGTAGAGAGAATCAGAGAGATTAAAACACTGAGAGAAGAGGTGGAGAGAGCCAGGGTGGTGGAGGAAGAGAGGAACAGAGAGCTGACAGCATTGAGAGAAGAAGAGAGTGAGGATGTTGGAGGAGACAAACAGCGAGGTTACACAGTCCTAGTGGATGGGATGTTGTGCTATGTTTAGAAATTAACTACAAAACATGCACCGATTGACACCGGGAGCATGTGTAAAATATGTTGATATATACGGATATGTACTGTATGTGAGAAATAAACTACAACACATACCCCTGATACCCTGAGTATGTGGAAAAACATACTTGAAATATGTCACAGAACATCTATTCAGTAAACCAGCAAGACGCTTACTTGCGTATGCGTGGAGTTCTCCATATTTGCGTCAGAAAAGCCCAAATGTAAAGTGTGTGACTGACAGACAGATGGACGGACAAACATTTTTGCCTGGCTGACATAGTAATATTGCTCATTGTGTAACAACCTTATGAAGTATTAAACCTTTAGTTTGTACAGATGAGTAATAATATGATAAGACATCCGTAAATGTTTACCTAAAACCTAAACATATATAATTTCTATAATAGTAAGGTATTAATAAGTAGTAAAGTATTGATAAATAAGCCAATGAATATATACACATTTGAAAATTATTAATAAATGGATTGTGGGTCAAATCAGCTAATGATTCCGGAGCGCGGCGCACAATGCAGCCCACTGCTCCAATTTTGGGTCAAAAGCAGAGAACCAATTTCATCGCAGCAGTGTGAGTGACTGATCATATGACTTTGACTTTAATGATGTTTGTTTGTTTTGTTTTTTGCTGTTTTTTGTAGCTTCATTTAGCTACCTGCTTCATTTAGTTGTTTTACAATGATAGATAGGAGCAAGAATCAATACAATTTTTCCTGCTCCTTTTCTTCTCTGGACTATGTTAAATTTCTTCAATGGACTATGTTAAAAGAACAATGCATAGTTTCCTATAAAACCAATTAAACCATAACTGAAATTAAATATAAAATGGAGGTACAGATGGAAATGCTTCTAACCTAAACTAGAATCTGACTGATATATGGTCCATCTGACATGTCGGCCTGATTTTTGCATACTTCAGTCATATTGACTTAATTGTCCCTTTCTTTAAATCTCTATTGGTCAATTCACCAGTTGAGCAGTAGACATTACAATGCACATATTTATAACCATGTGAGGTTTCATTGAACATTTTTGTATGTCATGATGATTTATTTCAAGATTATTATTGTTGTTCAAAGTCAGATTTATCATGTCATGTTTTATGTTGTCCTGCATATTGTCCTGCATATTAATGTACACTGTTCTGTTTCATCTATCAGGGAATAAATCACTTCATGGAAGAGCCAATACTGGAAATTATTTGGCTTGGCATGAAATTAATTCAGGCATGTTATTTTTGGTAGCCACGTGGACGTTCCACACCCTACCCTCAAAAGTCATACTGTGTTTGTGCGAAAGAGGGGGATAGATGAGATTAGATGGGTTGCTGTGACGGGAGGAATAGTATCTAGGGTGAGTCTGGGCGACAGGAAGAGTACAGAGTAGGGATGGAGGAAGATGTTGTTTAAAAGAACATGTATGTCCAATCCATGGTCTAGCCAAGAGGCTCACAGCCCCCTCTTTTAACCTGGTGGTGACTATAGGTTAAATTATTCCTTAACGACATTGGAAACTGGCCATGGCAACAGCCAGTATATAGGGGAAACAGTTATGTTGTTGCATGAAAAGATTGAAATCTGTGAGAGCGGGGGGTGTCAGAACATACTCAGAGTCAAACTCACTGCCAGCCTTCTGCAGATGATAGGCTGAGCTTGATAGGCGGTCAGAAACCAGCAGGTAGGCCTCCTACCACACACATAGTGGGGTTTCGTCTCCATGTTAAATGTGGATGTCATTTACAACTCTTGTAAAAGTTTCACTTTCAGTCCTAATTTGTTGGTGAGGGTCTATAGAACCATTTTGGTTCGAGTGGCCCGCACACAAATTAAATATTTGGCCTGTAGGGGGCGTAACAAGGTGCCAACCCTACCAAAACATGTAAACTGTTGTAACTTTTGATCAAATTGTCCAATCTGTACATATGGGATATCTATGGATTCACAATCAGGAGTAGCATTTGCTACCTAAACCTAATTACACATAAATTATATTTTTTCATCCATTATTGGTGTATATCGACAAAAATAGCAAGCAAAACAAGCTAAAATTAGCTAAAACCGAAGTGAGTTTCCATCTCCAAATTTAGTTGTCGTTTACAACTTTAAGTTTAACTTTCAATACTAAATTCTAGGTGAGGTAACCATTTTGGTTAGAGTGGCCAGCACGCAGATAAAGATTATTGGGGGGGGGCTTCCAAAATATGATATAAGACTGTCGTAACTTATCCAATCTGAACATATGACATATTCACATTCAGAAGTAGTATTTAGTAATTTAGACCACATTACCCCAGCCCCCCCTCCCCACCCCCTTGTGTGTATCCACAAGAATAGCACGTAGTCCAGCCTCTATGTGCAGTATTTTGATGATAACAGCATGAATTTTGGAACACAGTTGGAGCATGTCATTAGGAGCATTGTTGGCTATGGCACCATCACAGATTTGTCCCTTGGTAATCCTGACAGCTATTTTCTAAAATATTAATTCTAGTAAATAGTCCCACATTGTCAATGATGAGGAATTCATTGGTACTATTTACATTTGTCCTGTGACCATGGTAGATATTTCTCATAATGGCCACCACCTGCTGATATTTTAACAGTAATTAAAATTCTCTGATCCTGATTCTGGTAACTAATCCTACGTTTTCAAGGACGAGGTCTAAAGGATGACGTGGGGTGAGGGCTTCCAGCCAGAGTTTCTCCTCACTTCTTATGGCCTCAGTGTTCTGGGGCTATGTCAACTATGTCAATGCCATTGTCTTTGCTGAAGGTTTCTTTCCAAGTCTCTAGCTCAGCCCTGCAAGGTCCAACCCAGACTTGTGCAGATGGCTGCTGGCTCATCTGGAGGCCCCGGTTTGTGTGATTAGGTGGGGTTGACTGCCGCAATCAGGATTAGGGGCTTGACCCTTTCAAACTGTGGCAGTCTAACCAAGTGTCTGCATTTGTTTTGGAGGCTATATACAGGAGACAGTTTCTCACCAGCACCAGGTATCATGAGGTGAAGGCTCCTTCAATTGACATTGTTGTTGAGTCTTCATGGGGAGAAGCATTATGCATTCCGAACCATCTTCAAGAAGGACATG
This sequence comes from Benthosema pterotum, assembly GCA_039105355.1. NCBI lineage: Eukaryota > Metazoa > Chordata > Actinopteri > Myctophiformes > Myctophidae > Benthosema > Benthosema pterotum. Next base: position 30,952,826 of record CM076986.1, read on the forward strand.
AGAGTCGAAAAGAATGGTCACCATGGTGCAATATAACTACTTTGAGTATGACTATTTTCCTGTCAACTAGCTTGTGTGTGAAGGTACAGCACTTCAGCAGGGGTTTTCACCAGACAGCTTTTACTGTATGGATCTGGATGGGATCTGGCTAGAAGTACACAGACTGGTGTTGGATCTGGGTGGGGATCTGGCTAGAAGTACACAGACTGGTGTAGGTTCTGGGTGGGGATCTGGCTAGAATTACACAGACTGGTGTTGGATCTGGATGGGGATCTGGCTAGAAGTACACAGACTGGTGTTGGATCTGGATGGGGATCTGGCTAGAAGTACACAGACTGGTGTTGGATCTGGATGGGGATCTGGTTAGAAGTACACAGACTGGTGTAGGTTCTGGGTGGGGATCTGGCTAGAAGTACACAGACTGGTGTTGGATCTGGATGGGGATCTGGCTAGAAGTACACAGACTGGTGTTGGATCTGGATGGGGATCTGGCTAGAAGTACACAGACTGGTGTTGGATCTGGATGGGGATCTGGCTAGAAGTACACAGACTGGTGTTGGATCTGGATGGGGATCTGGTTAGAAGTACACAGACTGGTGTAGGTTCTGGGTGGGGATCTGGCTAGAAGTACACAGACTGGTGTTGGATCTGGATGGGGATCTGGCTAGAAGTACACAGACTGGTGTTGGATCTGGATGGGGATCTGGCTAGAAGTACACAGACTGGTGTTGGATCTGGATGGGGATCTGGCTAGAAGTACACAGACTGGTGTTGGATCTGGGTGGGGATCTGGCTAGAAGTATACAGACTGGTGTTGGAACTGGGTGGGAATCTGGCTAGAAGTACACAGACTGGTGTTGGATCTGGATGGGGATCTGGCTAGAAGTACACAGACTGGTGTTGGATCTGGGTGGGGATCTGGCTAGAAGTACACAGACTGGTGTTGGATCTGGGTGGGGATCTGGCTAGAAGTACACAGACTGGTGTTGGATCTGGATGGGGATCTGGCTAGAAGTACACAGACTGGTGTTGGATCTGGATGGGGATCTGGCTAGAAGTATACAGACTGGTGTTGGATCTGGGTGGGGATCTGGCTAGAAGTACACAGACTGGTGTTGGATCTGGGTGGGGATCTGGCTAGAAGTACACTGGTGTTGGATCTGGATGGGGATCTGGTTAGAAGTACACAGACTGGTGTTCTGACCTCAATGGGTACTGGTCAATCGGGTAGAGCTGGTTTGAGTTGGAGTGAGTACTAAGAATATGTCAGCTGATTTCATGGGCTCACTTGATTTTCACATATAGGGTAGAAGACATGGATTTACTGCCTACATCAATACATCAATATTACACATTTTGATGATTTGACTATTATCTAGCATTTTATAAAAAATCATAATCCTTGAAAACGTTTTGTCATCAGAATCAAGATTGTATGTTGTATGAGCTGAATTGGTAAAATAACAGCAGATGATGGCCACCATAGCTGTCATCACAGAGTCAGACCCATAGCCAAAACAATTCCTTATGGCAGGCTTTAACTTTGTGCCAAATGTCATGCTTTCATTGAAAAGTGCACAATTTTCACACAGAGGCTGGGCTATAAGTGGGTATGCCTAACTTTAATCCCCCCAATACTGTATTGTTTCTATTTATTTACAATTTATACCATTACTCATTCATGATAGGTAGGCACTAACTTCATCCTTCTAGGTTCAACAGAATTTAAATTAGGTGCCATTTGAAGTAATTTGATGTACATGGGCGTCCATTTTTTCCATATCATATTCCAAACATTAATATTTGAAATCCAGTTAATTCCTGGGTTAGTATTGACTAGATATAGCAAAAGAAAACAAAGAAAAAACAGCAATTGTGAGAAAATAAAGACTTTTAAGAAAAACAAAAATCCGATTTTGGTCAATTTTGAAATTAGGCAAAAAATGCATATTTTTTTCATCTACAGATGGGCCACTCGAACTAAAATTGTTCTATAGGTCATCATCTACAAATTAGAAGCGAAAGTCAAACTTTTACAAGAGTTGTAAATGACGGTGTGTCGTGGGACCCCACTAACAGGACCTGAGGCAGAAAACTGAGAATTAGTAACTCAAACTTGATACTTGACCCCACAAATATGTAACCATTTTATTTCCACTCGCTTCGACTGCTACCAAGCGACAATTTCCAGTAGGTTGCTTATCAAGCCAATCCTCTCGACCTGTAGTAGACCTGCATTTAGTCGGAACCAGACTGACAGGATTGTACTGATAAAAAAACGGTAAATCCTGCATCAGTGTGGCCAGTTGGCCGCCTTGTCTTAAGCCCTTTGGCAAGGCAACGTTCTCGCAGTTATGTTTATGGGGCTAGTCGTTTTAGTAATATTGACCAAAATGACCAAATTAATTTAAAATTAAATGCAGCATCAATGCTTTGCAAGTTAATTAATTTAGCACAAAATTGTATGAAAAATGCAAAAAGATATGCATAACATAACGTGATTTGTCATGTTCTATTTGCCTTGGCCATATCCAAGGCAGGTTTGGCGAAGGAGCCTTTCCGTGTGGAGTTTGCATGTTCTTCCCATGTCCCCTAGGGTGGGTACCCTCACATGTTCTCCCCATTTCCCCTAGGGTAGGTATCCTCACAAAAAACATGCCTTAATCTCGGTCTCTGAACCAAGCCTGGCAGCCAGGGGGAGGCAAGCAATTGCAACGCCCAGATTACATTAGATAATAAACACTGAGTGAAAATGTAGGTTGCAAAATCATGAACGAAAAACACTTTTTCTTAATAAATACAATAGCGCAGCGTTGCTCAAACATATAGAAAAAATCTCTACAAAAAGTTCACAATATATTACTATTTTGGAAATTGTTTAAAAGCTGTAGTTTCTATGGTGTATTTGAACCCGGGTTCCGTTGCAAGCGCTGAACCATTTTATTGTTAGTGCTAATGGAGCCTGCCTGCTCGCTCATTCCAGTTTAGACACTTCAAAATGCCCACCCACCCCCCTATGTTCTACACTACTACAAGTTGACCTCTGAGCTCTGTGACACTAACATGACCTCTGATCCGTGTGGTCTAGTTGAGCTTTTGAAGATTCTAATCAGATCATCATGACTGTGATTCCAAGAGTGGCCAGGGTTGTACACACTGTGGCTCTGGAACAACACAACATATAAAGTTAGTTAGTTAGTTAGTTAGTTAGTTAGTTAGTTAGTTAGTTAGTTAGTTAGTTAGTTAGTTAGTTAGTTAGTTAGTTAGTTAGTTAGTTAGTTAGTTAGTTAGTTAGTTAGTTAGTTAGTTAGTTAGCTAGTTAGTTAGTTAGTTAGTTAGTTAGTTAGTTAGTTAGTTAGCTAGCTAGTTAGCTAGCTAGCTAGCTAGCTAGCTAGTTAGCTAGCTAGTTAGCTAGCTAGCTAGCTAGTTAGTTAGTTAGCTAGCTAGTTAGCTAGCTAGTTAGCTAGCTAGTTAGTTACCGGTATCAAGAGCCTATCACAATGTGGGATGACTCCAGTCACTCCACTGTGACGTGGATATAAGGCACACCAGTCCTATATTGCAGCATTGGGTATTCAAGACCCAGGTGTGTGTGATTATCATTATTACAGTGAGTTTTGGATGTCCAGTCAGCAGTCAAATGAGATCTGTGTGTAGCACACAGCAGAAGAAGTCTAGAGCAAACAGAGTTTCTGTAAGTAACAATACTAACAATAATATACCGGTAATTCATTTTGAAAAAGTCTCATGAAGAATATGAATGTTGAAATTGCTTCTGAGCCGCGGGCAATATTCTGAAGGGGCGAGACTGCTCAGCTCTACAGTATAGTAATTGAATTGTATGGAGAGTGGGAGGTCCTGAAACTACATTTGGTGTTTTCACCAAATGTGGCTAATGAGCTCTTCGCTAAACCCTACCCTTTGGGGCGGGATTTAGTCACTGTCCAATGCCAGTCCAAATACGTTAGCAACTGTTGCTATGCAGGTCAAGCTTTCCTGGTCAAGCCTTCCAATTCTAACATGCCTATTGGACGAGGCCAGATTGGGGAGGGACATAGTGAAGAGCTAATTACTTATTGTGACCCATAGACTGATGCCCAGACATTTTTGCCTGGCTTACATTGTGATCTGGCTCACTGCATTCACAAATAAACTCTGTATACAAATACTATATAGTGCTATGTTTACATGGAATGCTATTGCTATGTCTACATACAAATGCTATCTAAGATACATAAGAATGCCATCTAATATACATCAGTCACTACTACAATAACCTTAATAGTAGAGAAAATACATCATAAATACAACGAAAATAATGAAACTAGATACAGGTCTTAATCTCCCTTTTCCAGCCATTCATAGTTCTAATTTAGAATTGCCTAATTAGTCGATTAATTGAGTAAAAACTTCCCAGCACCAGGCCAACAGTGTAAAACTGCACACCATAACTGTAAACAAAGTGCTCTTATCCGTTCTGATCTGGGTTCGAGACCATGGACTATAACAATTGGTTTATCTCTTTCAAATAAAATCTCTCTGATTACAGAACAGAGTAGGCATGCTCTGGACAAGATCACAACACAAAACTGTTCTCATAGCATTACAGAAGTCACATGAGCTTAGAGCAATAAAGGCAGACATCAAGGCTTTGAGGCTTTTGACGCACAACCGAGCAGTCTGCCGTCTGAGTTGAATTGCCTCATGATGGAATGCTGAATAATGTGTTTTAGTTTAAAAACAATATCATCATTTTTCCAATGGTGCTAACTTAGTTTCTTCTTAGCTAGACCAGTAAGACTGGCGTATGGGAATATATGTTCTGGTGTGTGACACATGCACACACACACACACACACACACACACACACACACACACACACACACACACACACACACACACACACACACACACACACACACACACACACACACACACACACAACACAACACACACACACACACACACACACACACACACACACACACACACACACACACACACACACACACGCACATACAATGGGTTTATAAGCCTCAGATTTTACAATATAAATTTAGAGTTCCATGAGATAGAAGTGAAAATAAATGAGGATTTGTAGACTAATGTGCATGTCAAACTGGGGGTCCTTGAAATTACAGAAAATCACTGCAAGTGCACTAGACCTGTAAAAAACTCCTCTGATGAGAGTCCTTCATTAGAGGAGCTCCTCTAAATGAAATTTCTTGTCATAGTCAGGCTTCATCTACCTTAACAATGCAAAAAAAATCCATGGATTGACATCAGTGTTGCTGTGCGAGGCTAAGAATGCACGTCACTGTGTGAGGGCCGGTTCCCTGCATGGCTGAATGAGGGTCGGATGTGTGCATGCATACACCTGGATGATAGCAAACTGCCATGGGCGAGCGCTGCTGCTTTGACATGTGGAGTCAATTAATTCTGTACTGGCTATACAGTATATGGAGCGTGTATTCATTTTATTGAAGAACGACTTGATATTTCACCAAAACCAAGGCAGAACTTCCACAATGGGACTCTGGAAATCAATTAGTAGACACCACTATATTAATGGCAAATATTTCATACAGCGTAACTAAGAAAAAATCTGAACTATCCCTTTAACTCGAGTCGTCATGTCTGATACTTCATAACTTCTATGGGAACAGGGACAGGCCATACCTGTACTCTGTCTCTCTCACACATGGGCAGGGTTCCAATGTTCATAAAACTATTTTTTGCACATTGTGAAAACTGCATCATGTCAGTCAGAATGCGGGACAACGTCTCAATCGGCAGGACGCATGAAAAGTCACTGAAATGTGGGACAAATCGGGACATTCTGATCATCCCATTAGGAAATGAAAGTGAAACCTAGTCAGAAAAGTACAGCGTTTCTACTCTGAACAGTTTTCTGTGACGTTTGCTGTTTTCTTCTCAAAAAGTTTTTTTTTTTTTTCTTTTTGCCTTGGCCTTGAATTGTCTATAGGCGTTTGTTGTTAACCTGGTCAGTGCTTATATTTCATAATTACTGGATGTTGCTACTTTCTTGTTTTGTTTGGGCAAATTAAGTTAGTAGGAGGCTAGGAGCTGTGTCTGGGTTTCATTCTAGCTAGATAATTCATTTTATTTTTTTCTGTACTGTTTCAGTTTTACAATTTTCAACCACAAGAAGCCACGTCTCATTGTTAAAGGATCTCAGAACTGTTAACTGCTGTCTATAGCTCTCTATAGACACGTGTGGCAAGGGCATCCTACGTAGGTAGTTAACTATTTGATGTAATATGATGATGTCATAGTGTCTCATTCCAAAACAACATTTGGTTTTAAAGAGGACAGGGGTGTGTTTATTTCAGTAGTGTGGGTCTACCATTCACATCCACCAGGGCTGGTTTTAGAGGGGACAGGGGTGTGTTTATTTCATTAGCAGGGGTCTACCGAACGCATTAGCTCACACATGACAATCAAGACATACTGGATGTGTACCTACTTGTAAACTAAAGATGTAGAACCCCACAAATGCACTATATACTATGTGTATGGAGCTTGTACGGTATGTCTTTTCACAACAGTTGGATACAAGGATACAGGATACAAGGGATACAAGGTTAGAACAACAAGACTTTTTAAGACCTCTTTTCACCTGCTGGTGGATCAGTGCGTTCGTATGTAGTGTGTGTGTGTGTGTGTGTGTGTGTGTGTGTGTGTGTGTGTGTGTGTGTGTGTGTGTGTGTGTGTGTGTGTGTGTGTGTGTGTGTGTGTGTGTGTGTGTGTGTCCAGATTTAAACTGTTGCTGCTGCCACACAACTATTTTTACTATATATTTACGATATTGCATTTTTGGATGCAGGCTATCACTGCTCTTGGGAGGATGCTGGACTTACAGTCGCTGGGAAGAAGAGAAGCTCAGTCTTGTCACATGCAGTGATACACTCTTCCAACTGAGTAGCAGAATGGGGAAGGGTATTGTCATTGTCCAATGTGTGATATATCCGTAATGACAAAAGAACACTGAGATTAATATCAGCCTACTGTAACTTACAGTTCAACCAACTGCTGCAGACATAATGTCCAGTAGAACCTCTGCTGTAGAAAGGATGGCCAGTGGAACCTCAACTTCCATCACAGGTGAGTCATATTAATCTGTAAAAGCAGGAAAGGATCTATTTAAGACATTAATATACCAAACTGATACTGCTTTAGTCATACATCTATGATCTTTATCAATATTTTGTTTATTTTTTCCAACCAGGGAAGAACAGCAAGTTATCAGAACTGAACATTGTTCTGATCGGGGGAACATGCAGTGGAAAGACTTCAGTAGGAAACATCATCCTGGGCAGAGATGATTTTAAAACAAATACATTCACAACTAAGAATGTCATGAGACAAGAGTTGGTGTCAGGGAGACAGATCAGTGTAGTCGACACTCCAGGATGGGTGTCTTATTCACCCATAGATCTGACCCCAAAACTGACCCAGTTAGAAATCCAACAGAGTGTCTATCTGTGTCCTCCAGGACCACATGCCTTTGTCTTAGTGATGCCATTGAAAACCCCATATGTAGGAACAGGGTTGTCAGCAGAGGAGCATTTGAGTTTTCTTCTCAGTGACAGAGTGTGGAAACGCACTATTATGGTGTTCACTGTAGCTGATAAAACCAACATGAAACCAGATCTCATAAGGTCTAACCCCGAGTTAAGATATCTTACTGAGAAATGTGAAAATCGGTTCCATGTTCTTAACATTAGCAACAGAGCAGATGGTAGTCAGGTCACACAGCTGATGGAGAAGATAGATCAGATGGTGAAGAGTAATGGTGGTCACTATGAGACAGAAGAACATGTCTCAGAGGAACTGAAGGAGAAGGAGAGAACTATCAGCAGAAGAGCAGAACAAAGGAGGACAGACGCTCTGAAACAAACCACTGGACTTCCAAAAGACACTGGTATGTTTTGTTTTACTTTTGAACACACACACACACACACACACACACACACACACACACACACACACACACACACACACACACACACACACACACACACACACACACACACACACACACACACACACACACACACACACACACACACACACACACACACACACACACACACACACACGTCTAGTTAGCAATGTGTATTATTACACAAGGTCCTGATATGACTTTGTTTGGAATTAATTCGTTTATTCATTATTAATATTCATGATGATTATTCTTCTACTTTAAATCTAATCAAATAATTGTCTCCAGTTTTCAAAGAACAACCTGCCGAAGTGAAAGTAAACCATGTTTTCTGTGTATTTGAATCCGGTTTCTGTCTGAGATGTCATATTATAACTATGTTTTACTGTCTGTGTTCCAGTGAGCGGAGAAACTCGCTCTTCAGAATTTGACACCATGAGTGACGTTTCAAGCCTGGCAGAGACTGATGTAAGTGTGAGAGATTAAGTTGTTTCATATATTAAACTACCAGTATAATTTGACTTCAATCACACACAATTGGACCCTTATTTCTCTACCTTATATTCTTTGTCACACATGATCGTTGTAACTTATTTCTGTTTGTTTCATTATTGACATAATGTGTGTTTCATTGTCAGTATTTGTTTTTTTTGTTTTTCTTTTCCATTTTTCATTGATCAAATGCTAGCTTAGTCGTAATATACACAGAACTTGGTAAGACATTTAGATTACAAAAGATAAATCATATTTCAGTACTGATGATTGACTATCTCATACATCAGGATAATTTTGTTTTTTCATAAATTACAATGTTCCCTCTCTTTCCTGTGTATTGTAACAAGGAGACACAACAGAAGACTCTGTTTGAGAGACTGACAGGAGGTAAAACTCTAACAGCAGAAGAATGGAAGAAGAGAGAGGAGGAGGTGATTGAGAGGATGTTGAATTTTGTGATGACGGAGCCACAAGAACCAAGTATGAGTCTTACTGTTGTGTTTGTACATGCAAAAAATCCCAAGACTTTTCAGGCATCCCACAACTTGAAACACTGTCCCACATTGTGGCATGGCAGGCATCAGTGCTCAAATTACCTAAATAGCCAGTAGGACTACATAGCTACTGTACATTTGTATTATTGTTTTAATATGAACATATTTCTACATTGGTTAGCAATTTAATCAGTTTAGGTTGTTTGTCACGATTATTTTGTTGCATTTAAATGTATTTTATTGTAGGCCTATCATTTTATATAATTCTAACAATTATATAATTTAAAGTCATTTAGTAATTAGACATTGCGCATATAAAATTGATCTATCAGGCAATAAATCACATCTTCATGGAAGAGACATTATAGTATGCCAATGACTAATAGACACAGTTTTGTTCAATTCTATACATTGTATAGGTTACATTATCCATCCTAGGATTGGAACCTTGCTGCCCCATGATGAGAGAACCAACATTTGCACTGTTCAAATAGATTAATCGGGATGCCCAGATCCAAGTGTGTGTTTGTTTGCAGGACCCCTCTGGTGTCCTACATTTTGTTTTAAAATACTAACTTCGGTCATGGCTGACTTGGTACTGTAGCTTATAGGGGATTTTTCTCATGTAATTTTGACAGGCATAAAAAACTCATCTTGCAGGACAAAGAGTTACAACAGAAATCTTTGGGAGACCAATTACTGTACATGGGGATTTCCGATTTAACAATTGATTACTGCTGCCTGCCAGTCACAATGTGGGACAGGGTCTCAGTAGGTGGGATGCCTCAAAGGTCTTCGGAATGACGAATGAGCGACTGTCCCGGGTAAAGGCCTATTTAGAATTTGATTTTTGGTGCCCACTGCGACCACCGTTGCCTAGAATATGACGTCATACCACCGCTCTTCCCAGCCCTCCTCTTGGATTTTACTAACCACCGCACCGCACTGGCTGCTTGTTCTTAACGGCTGGTAAAAAAAAGGAAAAAAGACACAACACACCACAGCGCGACGGGTTGGAGGAGAAGGAAGGGGGAATTCAAGACAATGATATAGAATAGGAAATAAACAGAAAAGCAGCAGAAATTATTATAATTGAGGGAGGTAGGTAGTAGACAGAGAAACAGAGGGGGGAATAAACAACAATGCACACGAGGAGAACGGGGGGTGTGTGTGTGTGTGTGTGTGTGGGGGGGGGGGGTTCTGGTAGTGGATCGGTGGTCGCGGTGCTCTGAGCGGTGGTCGCGGTTGCCACCGACATTCTAAACTCCATTTTCGTTACCGCTAAACCCCTTATCCCTTAACTTCTTTCCAGTCTACAAGCTCACAATGTGTTAATAGATTGACATGTTGAAATATTCCAAAAAGTTTTTTCAAAGTAGTAAAAACGTAATAAGAGTTTTCAGATAAGGGGTTTAGCATGTAACGAAAATGGAGCCCATAGTTTTCCTTTTAGTTTTATGCAGTACGTCTTGTAGTCCAGTAGGTGTCACACGTGACCACTTGATCTAAAGGACAGGGAGTCTACCTCCAACCAGTCTACAGTGCTACAGTAGTCAGATTATTACACATATTGGTTCAAATCATGTCTTATTTAAGCACAAACTAATCATGAATTGCAGCTTTCCTATAGCACATTATTTAAAACCACATCCTAACCTGCCGTCCATCCTTTAGGCAGGTTTCACATTTTCGTCAAACATATTCAGAAATGTGAAAATAGAAAATCTATAAGCTCATAGACATGGTGTTGCATTGTAGATCAGGTATTTTCTCCTGTCCTGACACTGCCAGAAGATTTAAGTGCTTAAACATTGTGGGCGGATATTGTAGCTGTGGGGGAGTGTTTGAAACTATGAAAATCACTCAGTAACATCTTTCAGAGCTGCAGTTGCTGGAGGTTTGACTTTTTTTTTAACAGGCTAGCGCCTAGCGTTATAATATATTCAGGTCTGTGTACATCCTTTAATTTGAAGCTTCAAAAAAGGCTACTTCAAAACCAAACGTGTGACCATGTAATAAAATAGTCTAGTGCACTTTGATAGTGTATCCTGAATTACCGTATTTCAAAATATAAGATGACCTTGGTCATAAGACGGCCACCATTTAAGGCTCATTTGAGTAAAAACATTGAATGTCAAAAAATTAGGGCTGTTGAATGATTAAAAATTTTAATCAAATTAATCACAGCTTCAAAATTAATTTAATCATGATTAATCACCACTCGAACTATGTCCAAAATATGCATGTTTTCCTGGACAGGATTTCAACATTTAAAAAAAGAAACAGAATCTGTGAAAAAAATAACTATTTATCTTTCAAATATTTATCAAAATAGGTGATCTACAAGCCCTCAATGCTTGTCGATCCTCCAGCTATACTCTATGGCTCTGGTTACAGGGAGACACACAGCTATATGTCTCCGTAAAACCGTGCTCTACCCATTTCTTTCAATGAGAAAATGCTCAGTGGGTTGAGTTTGTGTGCACATGAGTTAATTGCGTTAAAAATTTTAATCAGATTAATCAACAAAATTAATTTAATCCCATTAATTAACTATTTTCAACAGCCTTACAAAACATATAGCCCCCAAATACAAAATGACGCCATTTTTAGGATATTTCCATTCAAAAAGACTCTAGACTCTAAACTCTAAACGTTAATTAAGGGATCAAGCAGTCCACGAAGTGGACCTTGATCCCTTCTTGTTTTTGTCTCTTTTTTCCTCCTTCCACCAGAAATAGCTGTTCTGGCTGAACCGTGCAGTCGGTTTTCGCGAAAATTGGTAATCTGGTAGAGGGTGATGCCAAACGGTGATGATGCGAAGCCTGTGACCACTGGTCAAATGGTGGCGCTATAGCACTCAACTGAAATTGCAAACTTTAAACACTCATAACTCATGAACTGCTCGACTCTCAGAAATGTAACTTATATTCACTTATGCGTCTGCTTATGCCGAACAACTTTTGTATTCTTACTTTTGACCTCTGACCTTTAGATGAACCGCCATCTTGAATTATATGTAAAACAGTTAAAATGTCTCTTCTCCTACAATCTTTGATCAAAATGCATAACAATGACCTACACATGAACTTTGAAGCCATACAAACATGAAATGGGTGTGAATTTTGTTTTCAGTGAAAAAAATGATGTTTTTACGAGCCAATGAAAATTGCTTGTTTGTGAAAATTCTTCTATTATCCCTAATCTACACATGCAAAGTAATCTGTTTATGAGATTTTACAGTTTGGTAGAGGGGGATGCCAAATAGCAGCAAAACCAGTCTTACTCCAATTGCTCAAATGGGGGCGCTATAACAATTCTTTGAAACTGAAACATTTGAAAAACCATAACTCGGGCCTCGTTTGGCCAAAAATCATGGGACTTGTTTCTACATGTTCCTTGATTCATGTGGAACACATCTGTAACATTGACCGGTAAGCTCCACCCCCAGAGTGTCTGCCATTTTAAGCAGTTTGAAAAATGCTCATGCCTGATTTTCTGGCTGGATTTTTGATTTGCACAACAAATGTTTGTTGTACAAGCCGGTTTGCATTTTTTGTACACACCATCACTGTGTTTGTGTGTGGACGTAAAGTACTTCTGTGGCCTGCCGCACCGAGGACAGCCATCGTCAGTGTGTTAATCTCGCGTTAATTTTTTTGACGCCATTAACGCATGGCTGTGTTAACACGAGATTAATGCATTAATGCGTTAACGCATTAACGTGTTAACGCCAACACCTTTAATATATATAAATATATGTGGGTTTTTTTTTTCAGGCTAGCTAGATTGCATTGCATTGTGGGTCCTTTAGGTCGTGGGCCGTGGTTTCAAAAAGGTTGGAAACCACTGCTATAAAGCACAAAGCACTGCATCATTCTAATCTTTTCTGACTGAAATTCGAACAATTTAGCTGTATCATTCCAATATCAAACTGTATCGTTCCATTTTTAGTCTGAGATTAGTAAACTGTATTGTTCTAATTTCACACTGTATCATTCCAATTTTACTCAGAGAGTAGTAAACTACATCGTTCCAATTTCAAGCTGTATTGTTCCAATATTAGTGAGAGATTATTAAACTATCATTTCAATTTTAAGATGTATCGTTCCAATTTTAGTCAGAGAATAGTACACTATATTGTTTCAATTACAAACTGTATCGTTCCATTTTTAGATTAGTAAACTGTATTGCGACAATTTCAAACTGTATCATTCCAATATTAGTCAGAGATTATTAAACTGTATCGTTCCAATTTTAAGCTGTATCGTTCCACTTTTAATTAGAGATTATTAAACTATCATTTCAATTCCAAGCTCTATTTTAATTATATTCCTCTGGTTGTACAACAATGGGAACTGATGTAGACACACACACACACCAGAGATGGAGCACTCATTAGAGCTGCATGGTGCTTGCTATACAAGCAGGTGTGCAAACCGTTTTGTACAACGCTATGTACCATGGTGTAGTTGCCAACGGGGTCGGGAGTTGGACGGAACGAGGGCGCCTGCTGGCTGAAGCCCATACTGCATCGCAGTGTGCAGTATGGGGGGGGCATACTGCACCGCAGTGTGCAGTGTGCAGTGTGGGGGGGCCATACTGCACCACAGTGCGCAGTGTGGGGGGGCCATACTGCACCGCAGTGCGCAGTGTGGGGGGGCCATACTGCACCGCAGTATGGGGGGGGGGCATACTGCACCGCAGTGTGCCGTATGGGGGGGGGGGCTGCGGGGGGCAAGCGACAATATGGGGGGGAGCTGCGGGGGGCAAGCGACAACGGCAACCACACTTTGCAATTTTTAAATTGCGAATATTCTAGTTTCCATTTGTCACTTTGACCACTAAGCTCCACCCTCTGACTGCTGAATTGTGCATATTGTTCATATTGCTTACTGCTTGGTGGCGTGTTGTTGGGTTGTTTCATTGATGACAACAACTAAGCAAATCATTGTGCCAGGATAGCTCAGTCGGTAGGGTGCCTGACTTCGGAACACAAGATTGAGGGTTCAAGTCCCACTGCTGACAATACAAAGTCTGAGTCTCCAAAAACCCTGCTGTGTTTCCACAATCACATGATGTATTTCTTCCATGTTTCTATGGCTTATTTGTGCATATTTAAGGAGCGGTAGTGGCTCAGAGGTAGAGTAACCGGATGGTAACCACAAGGTTGCCGGTTCGATCCCGGGCTCCTGCAGAGTTAGTGTCGATGTGTCCCTGTCCCACTGCCATCAGTGTATGAATGTGTGTGTGAATGGGTGAATGTGATGCACAATCTATGTAAAGCGCCTTGGATAAAGGCGCTATATAAATGCACCATTTACCATTTACCAAGCAGTCCACTGAATGTGTGTGTTGTTTCCAGTACGTCTTGTGTCTGTTGGGTAGCCTCATTGGTAGAGCGCATGACTTGGAAATGAGAGTTCCTGGGTTCAAATCCCGGCACAGACACCTAGTAATATGAGTCAATCATGCACAATCTCATGTGGTCTTCTACATCTAAGTTCATGGTTCTATGTGTAACCCAGGGTAAAACTCAATGTAATGGTGGTTGTCACCATTCGGCCATGTTGTGTTTTGTCACTATTCGGCCATGTTGTCACTAATGACAGTTCACAGCTCAGTTCACCACTCACTCACAGCTCACCAATCATTTACTCATTCACCAAATCAGTGGCCTTGTGGTTAGAGTGTCCGCCCTGAGACTGGGAGGCCGGGGTTCGATTCCCGGCCGGGTCATACCAAAGGCTCTAAAAACGGGATCCAATGCCTCCCTGCTTGGCACTCAGCATCAAGGGATGGATTGGGGGTAAGACCCTGTGTCATACTAGCGTCATGTCCAGAGGGTGTACTTGTACATCAAGCTGCCTCATGCTACAGAAACAGGAGATAGGCACCTGCCCTATGGGCCTCATGGCTGGGCAAGGCTGTTTGACTGTCACTATTCGGCCATGTTGTCACTAATGACAGTTCATAGCTCAGTTCACCACTCACTCACAGCTCACCAATCATTCACTCAGTCACACCAGATTACAATGTGAGTCAGTCTCACACATAATTACCTGATGTATTTCTGAAGTTCAGGCTCCCATGTTTCTATGGCTTATTTGTGCGTATTGTTCTTACTCCTTATTGCTGCTTGCTTGATCCCGTTTTATTGCTGCTTGCAGCTATATTTTACATTGTTCCTGTATGTCTTTATGCCCGTTTCTGCCGTTTTTTATTTTTGGATGAACATGTACAGAACATGTAGAAAATGTGTATCACTATGCACTGCTCAAATAAAATAATACAGTAAAGGTCTAACTCTATCAGAACACTAGACAGCCAGAGTTTTAGCCAGAGTTTTAACTAAAACTAAGATGAGAGAACATATTACTCCTGTCCTAGCCTCACTACATTGGCTACCGGTTGTGTTTAGAATTGATTTTAAAATCCTTTTACTTGTCTATAAAGCGCTTAATGGTCTTGCACCTTCCTACCTACATGACTGCCTGCCTAAGTATGTCCCAGGCCGTCCCCTCAGGTCTTCCACTGCTGGCCTGCTTGCGGTGCCCAAAATGGCAACTAAAAAACACGGTGAAGCAGCCTTTTGCTTCTATGGACCGACGGCGTGGAACAAACTCCCATTATACATTCAACAGGCAGCCTCTGTAGACATTTTTAAAGCACAACTCAAGACGTACTTCTATGCACTTGCTTTTAACTGATTCTCTGTGATTTTATATTCTATGATTTTATATTTTATGCCTTATTTCAGGTCCTCACTGTACTGCTTCTTTGATGTATTTTAATGATCTCTTTAATGATTTCTTCTCTATTGCAATGTAAAGCACTTTGAGCTGCATTTTATGTCATGAAAGGTGCTATACAAATAAAGATTATTATTATTATTATTATTATTATTATTATTATTATTATTATTATTATTATTATTATTATTATTAGACTGAGCGGTCCAGGACTGTGGTTGTGGGTTAGAGTCTCACAACCTTTGCTGCATGCCTTCCCCCATATTTCTTCCCCGTCCCTGTCTAATATCTTGTGTTATGTCTAACACAAGAGGACACTGAACTCACCATACTATAGATGTAGGAGAAGACAGGTCCAGGAGTCAGGAGAAGGCTGGTCTCTGATGGAGAAGACATGAAGGTCTGGGAGAACACTATGAGACACTTGAAGCTGGTAATCCAGTCTGACAGACGTTGTGTTGCAGGTTCAAGTCCCGAGCCCATCTGCCTCCGCCGCATGTCTTCCCACCTCTCTCTCCCCCTTTCCTGCCTAATTACTCGAATAAGAACAAAAGAAATATTGTTTTTTTTTTTTTTAAAGAACACTGGACTCACCATATACAGTAGATGTAGAGAAGACATGAAGGCGCAGCAGAACACTGGTCTCACTAGAGGTTTTCTTGTATGAGAGGATTAAGGTGTTGGATAGCTGCCATTTTAGCAAAGATCTAGAGTTGCAAATTACGGCCAGGGGTTGGCGTGTGGCTGCAGGTAGACTGTGATGGAGATTAGCCTCAATTTGCAACTTTTCTGTAATGAATCTAGAGTTGCAACAACCTCTGTTTAGGTTACTTACTAATGATGAAAACTTTCATCCACGATTTAAATAACATTAAAACATTGAAACTATGGGTAATACCAGGGGTATACAGGTATCCGTTTATTTTCTGTATTTGTTAATCCATGTAGAGGTAAGAGGTTTATCCCCAAACTGTTTTAGCCATGCACCCAGTTATTTCCTGACCTAGCTGATGCACCGACCCCCAACGCCACATCTTTTTGTATTTGGCCCGAATTGATAAGTTTTACACAGAAAGTCAATGTGAGACTGAGACAACACGGCTGTAGTGTATTGTCCATTTTCATGTCATACACCAGGGCATTCATCAAACACCAACACACCACACAAGTTAACTATTGTTTATTTGCTGCCTATTCATAAATATTATATTATCAGAGATCACATGCAATTTACATTTAAAGGCCAATGCTATTTAGTATTTAGATAGCAGTGTTTTACTCCAATATGCTATAACAAGAATTTGGTGTTTTATTTTGTTTCATTTTAGCCTATTCCCATCCAAACTTTCCATGTAGGCCATGCTAAACATGGCACATCGCCGCTCCATCTTACATGGGCCAAATATATATTCATATAGGCGAAAGAGCTGTTCTGTTGTTCCTGGGGTCCAAGTGGGAAAACATACAAGCAAAAATAGTTGGGTAGGGTTCAAATAAACCCTACTAACTATTATTCAGATTCAAATAAAATCTGAATCTGTGAAAGTGGGGATGTCGCAACATACTCACAGTCAAACACTAACCCATTGCACACAGCTGATAGCATATAGTGATCAGGTGGACAGCCTTCTGCAGATGATTGGCTGAGATTGATGAGGGGCGGAACGAAGCAGGTAGGTCTCCTCCCACACACAGGACCTGAGGCTGAGAACTGCACAGTCCCGCCCCTTTCCTTCATGATGTTGCCCATGGTCCAGAAGTAATTTCGCTATTCATTTTCCTGAAAAAGTTATCAAAAATGAGTTGTATATAGACAATTACGCCGTTGACCAAACCTACTCAAGTCGTGAAAAATCTTCATGAAAACAAACACAATATTTAATACGCAGCTCTATAGGGCACAGTAGCCTATACTTGTATGTAGCAAGTATGTATGTAACAGTATTAAATCAAGCCATAACAACCCTTTGGCTGGCTGGCTCAAAAAAGGAAAAATAAAAGTGAAACTAAACTCAGTAAGCATGTATAGCTACTGAGTTTAGTTTCACTTTTATTTTATTAGCCACACATGTATCGCATGACGCTTTACGAGCGTCAAGCATAGACTTGATCCAGTTTTACGCGTATCGCTACATTTACATTCAGAGTTCAAATATAAAGTACTCACACATGTTTCTACGGGTGTTAGACACTTGCAGGGCCCGAAATTAGCATTGCAGCGTTACGCGTTGTATAATAAAAAAGCATTTGATCCGAAATTTTCTTCCGCCATTGGCTTTTAATTGTATGCGCCCCTACCGATGAGTGGTAGTGTAATACTGGGTGTGTTCCATATATTCACGCTGACCGCACTGCCAATACAAAGTAATAGGGGTGTGTGCTCCCTGTGCGCATCTGTGTGTTTACCAAACTTACCCCAACCCAGAAAAGTAGCTGGAGAGCTCAGATAAAAATGCTTTTTATTAAACAACGCGGCACGCTGCGAACCTACTATCGGGCGCCGCGAGTGTCCGACACCGGTAAAAACATATGTGAGTACTTTATATGTGGTATCGGAATGTTTATGTACACGTTTTTAATGTAAATGTAGTCACCCGCGTTAAACTCCATTGACTGAACTCTAAGTCACTGCATGGTTTCAGGGCTATAGGGCTTTCAGCAGCATAGGGAAATGAAAATGAAACCAAAACGCCCGCTTTTGAACGGTGAGCACTGAGCAGTGATGTTTGCTGAGTTTTCTTCTCAAAACGTTGTTTAAGTTTTGCCTTGGATTTGTCTGTAAGTATATGGCGTTTGTTGTTAACCTGGTCAATGCTGGACAATTTCATGATTATTGAATATTGCTAATGCTACGTACCTGTTTTGTTTGGGCAAATTAAGTAGGAGCTTTGTTCTGGGTTATGGGTTATAGCTAGCTTACTGTATCAGTGGTTCTATTGTTTGGCATATGGAACAAAGCCACGCGCCAACCTGCAACAGCTTTCTAAACTTTGGGACGTGTCGTTGCATCTCTGTATGTATTTATAGTTTCGATTTAACGGATGGCACGGCATACTGTCCATTTGCCGGCACAGGCTGCGGGCTGGAACGTTAATTCACCCGTTTTATCGACACAGAATATGCTTTTGATACACTTAACTCGGCGCGATGTTGGAGCAGCAGGACGGAGGCAGTGTGAAGGGAGCGACAGACACCACTTTACTGTATATACTGATCCAGGCTTCATGGGAACTGTCCGAACTGAACATGCGCTCGAACTGGGAGATATTATTGTCACCGTCACCTTTTAAAAACAAGCAGATCTGCAAGCTAACAACTCCCCCGCTCAGTCTACAGTGAATGGGTATTGCGTTTGCGACTACATTTATTCTTCTATCGTACAGCGGCAGTTTTCGCTAAAAACAAGCTGATCTACAAGATAACAACAGCCGACTCTTGCGCTGCGCGCTCGGTCCGGTGCAGCAGCTTTTGTACTAGCTCACCGACCGCTGTATTCACGAGATATGTGTTACTTTAGCTGTGCGTGTGCGTGTGTGTGCGCGCGACGCGTACTGCATCGCTAGATAGAACCCCCCTCCACACACACACACACACACACACACACACACACACACACACACACACACACACACACACACACACACACACACACACACACACACACACACACACACACACACACACACACACACACAGTTATTACGTCCCCCTTTGCCAGTGGCTTTATGATGACTGTCCACAGAAACAGCTACTTTAATGCAACAAAAGTGAAATCACATTCATCAACACGTTCCTGACCCCCCTTACTTTGCCTTAATTGTATTCCCATCCCCCCATGATCAAGTATACTCACAGTCACAATTACATTAAAGCAAGCAGAAATTCACATGATCATTGCTATAATTATTAATTCACTACCTACACTGTTATGATCAATTAATTCACTTTACACTGTATATCATTTGGTGTTCATATATTCACAACGGGTAAGGTCCTAGTTATTGAAAGATCTCAGTTCTGTTAACTAGCTGTCTAGCTGCACACTAGCCCCGGGACGTTCCCTCAATACTCTAAGCTCACTGTGATGCTCCGAGATGAGAGCTACAGAGAGGGAACGCATCGGGGTAGACACTTGTTAGCCTGGTACCACAGACTGATTTGTCGTTGGCAACATAAACGTTCAATATATGAACGTTGAAGTTACCACTTCAACGTTCATATATTGAACGTTTATGTTGCCAACGACAAATCAGTCTGTGGTACCAGGCTAGACACTTGTGGTAAGAGCATCATAGCTAGTTAACCATTTGATGTAAGTCATCATAGTGTCTCCTTCCAAAATAACATCCTGATTACAGTATTCAATAAAAACTTTTCTTTTCCCATTGTTTTTTTTTCTAGTTAGCACATAGGCTACTGGGGCACTGGAATGACTCACAATTTATATAGTATTTTCTTTATTTTTTTCCTAATTTCCTTTATGATTTATTTTATTTAAACCAGGGGTTTTCAACAGGTGGCCCGGGGACCACCTGTGGTCCCTGAGAAGGATTCAGGTGGTCCCCAGGCTAAATGATGGAAAGTTAGTTAACCAGATGTAACTCTTGAGAGTGTAAAAATGAAACCAAATGGTTTCATTTTTACACTCTCAAGAGTTAAAATATTCATCATCTGAATTAGCACCACTTAATTAAGAAGTTTACACTGTTTTGTTGGCAAAATACTGCCTGGAATTGTGGACAAAATCAAAAGAATTCTTTAATTTTAGGTCTTTGGTGTGAAAATGTAATCAAATGGTGGTCTGTGGCTCAAACGCTGAACAAATGGTGGTCCCTGGAGTCAAAAAGGTCGAAAACCCCTGATTTAAGCAATGCTCTATTACAGTACGCTGCTAAACATTACCATAGCATGTTCATTTCAGTAGTGGGGGTCTACCAGTCACATCCACCAAGGCTGGTTTTAGAGGGGACAGGGGTGTGTTTATTTCAGTAGTGGGGGTCTACCAGTCACATCCACCAAGGCTGGTTTTAGAGGGGACATGGATGTGTTTATTTCAGTAGTGGGGGTCTATCAGTAACCCCTCCTCCACCAGGGCTGGTTACAGAAGTGGACCCAAAACTATGGAATCCTACACTTAGCTTATAATACACATTAGCATTGTGTTCATATGGTGTATTACGATGTTTTGTTTTGTTTTTTCATGCTCAATGTACAGTAAATGATTAAAGGACACTAAACCACTTTTCAATGTATCCTCATATAATTGGTCCTCACTAACGTACATGATAAAATACCACTATTTTTTTTCCTACTCAGTCTGTGTCTCACAGGAGGACTGTGGGCATGACATGATCATTGGATTCCACTATTGATGATGTCATTGGAAGAAGTTTCTGAACTGCCCACAGGCCTGTGAGACTGAGCAGAAAAAATAGTGGTATTTTATCATGTACATTAGTGAGGACCTATTATATGGATTTAGGTTGAAAAGTGGTGAAGTGGTCCTTTTAAGAGTGTATAAATGCCTAAATTGTAAAATTGTGTAAGATCCCATCCAAAACATTATGTCCTGCCCACCCAATCAAAATGATGGGCATGTTTAGATATTTTTCACATATATTTTTCTGGGTTTTATTTGGTGGACTCTTTTCTGGCTGCTAATGTAACCCTTAATGAGACTTTCCACCACTCAAAGAACTGCAATCATTCAATGTGAAATGTATTTCTAGTAGCCTAGAAAACAGAAGCAGAAGTACAATTTTAGTCCAGGAAGGAAGTGAGACCACATTTTCATTTCATGAACATGAAACTCATGTGACCTCTATAGACCTGCACAGTGACGTCACCGCCCCGGTTCCGGAAGTGTTTTCTCCATTTTTTTTTTTCTCATAGACTTTTCGAAAATAATTTATATAATAATATAATTTATATATAAGACAATTTCGCCGCGGACAAAGCCAACTCGGGTCGTGACAAATCATGATGGCACACACAATAACAACATACAATATCTAATTAGCAAGTAGTAGAAAACGGCAGGATACAACACTTTTTGTTTCGTTTCTGATCTTAGAAATCATTTGATCGTCCAAAAAGATTGTGTGTGTCATCATGATTTGTCACGACCCGAGTTGGCTTTGTCCACGTTGTAATCGTCTTTACTGTATATACATTATTTTCGAAAAGTCTATGGGAAAAATGAATGGGGAAAACACTTCTGGAACCGGGGTGGTGACGCCACCGCGCAGATCTATAGTCTAATAGTCCAATCACATTGTAGCAAACATCAGTGACCAGGAGACTCAAGAGACACTGGATGTGCACATACTTGGAAACTAAAGAGTGTCTGTGTGTGTGTGTGTGTGTGTGTGTGTGTGTGTGTGTGTGTGTGTGTGTGTGTGTGTGTGTGTGTGTGTGTGTGTGTGTGTGTGTGTGTGTGTGTGTGTGTGTCTCAGTTTAGACTCACATGGGGCAGGACCTACAGTAGCTGGGAAGAAGAGAAGCTCAGTCTTGTCTGGATTCAGCTTGAGGTGGTTGGAAGATATACACTGTGAAATGTCAGCCATACATGCAGTGATGATGCACTCTTCCACCTGAGTAGTAGAGAGGGGAAGGATATTGTCATTATCCAATGTGTGATATTTCATACATTTCATTCATATATTGTGATATATAACAGGATGGCAAGTGGAGCCTCAACTTCTATCACAGGTGGGTTATATTAACCTGTAAAACCTGTAAAGGATCTATTTATTATATAAATACATCCTTTCCTAGGATCTTGATACTGACATGGTTTTAGTCATAAATCTGTGATCGTTATCAATATTGTGTTTATTTTTCCAACCAGGAAAATACAGCAAGCCATCAGAACTGAACGTTGTTCTGATCGGGGTAAGACGCAGTGGAAAGAGTACACTAGGAAACATCATCCTGGGCAGAGATGATTTTGACACAATCAGATCCACAACTAAGAATGTCATGAGACAAGAGTTAGTGTCAGGGAGACAGATCAGTGTCGTCGACACTCCAGGATGGGTGTCTTATTCACCCCTAGATTTGACCCCAAAACTGACCCAGTTAGAAATTCAACAGAGTGTGTATCTGTGTCCTCCAGGACCACATGTCTTTGTCCTAGTGTTGCCATTGAAACCCCCATATGTAGGAACAGGGATGTCAGCAGTTGAGCATTTGAGTCTTCTCTTCAGTGACAGTGCGTGGAAACACACTATGATGTTGTTCACTGTAGCTGCTAAAACCAAAATGAGACCTGATCTCATTAGATCTGACCCTGAGTTAAGATTTTTTACTGAGAAATGTGAAGGTCGCTTCCATGTTCTTAACATCAGTGACAGAGGAGATGGTAGTCAGGTCACACAGCTGATGGAGAAGATAGATCAGATGGTGAAGAGTAATGGTGGTCACTATGAGACAGAAGAACATGTCTCAGAGGAACTGAAGGAGAAGGAGAGAACTATCAGCAGAAGAGCAGAACAAAGGAGGAGAGATGCTCTGAAACAAACCACTGGACTTCCAAAAGATACTGGTAGGTTTTGTTTTACTTTACACCTGCACACACACACACAACTCAATATGAGTCGACATGAGTCTAGTCTAGGTAGTAATGTGCATTAATAGATTCTATGGTGTCTCATGGTGGAGATTTGTACTGAACTGAACAAGGCTTTCTGGTTGGCTGTTGCCCATTGCCAATACCTACATATATTGTAGCCTGGTTCTTTAATCATCCCTATATGGGCAGGTCAAGTTGATAGAGATCTGTATTTTTGTATAATTGTGACCTAAGTGTACCTCCAGTTTTTAAAATAAGAAACTGTTAAAGTGAAAGTAAACAATGTTTTCTCTGACAGGATTGTCTGACCTCAGGATTGTATTTTTGGGAAGGCGGAACTCTGGGAAGAGTTCAGCAGGAAACACCATTCTAGGCGGAAGAGGTTTTAAAGTTGGTCATGGTCACAGAGTAGCGCAGTGTGAGGTGAGACAGGGCAGCATAGCAGGGAGGCATGTTACAGTGGTGGACTCACCAGGCTGGTTCTACAACAGTCCACTACAGAACACCTCAGAGATGGACAAACTGGAGATCCAGGACAGTGTGTCTCTCTGTCCTCCTGGACCACATGCTGTTCTTCTGACCGTTCCTATTCATAGAGCATTCACCAAAGCACAGAGAGTAGCAGTAGAGGAACACATGACTCTTCTCTCACAGAGCGTGTGGAGTAACGCTATAGTTCTGTTCACCTATGGAGACCATCTGGGAGACAGAAGCATTGAGCAGCACATCGAGGCTGAAGGAGAAGACCTCCGCTGGCTTGTTGACACATGTGGGAACAGGTACCATGTCTTCAACAATCAGAAGACAGATGACTCTCAGGTCACAGAGCTGCTGCAGAAGATCGAGGAGATGGTGGCAGGAAACAGAGGTGGACACTATGAAGATGGTAGAGATGTTTCAGAGAGGAAGAAGATCAGAGAGGAACATATCCACAGATTCATGACAAAGACACAGAGGCAAAGAACTGCACTAAAAGCTCTGTTTGAAGGTGATATTCGTGTGTGTGTGTCTGTCTGTCTGTCTGTCTGTCTGTCTGTCTGTCTGTCTGTCTGTGCGTGTGTGCGCGCGTACATAATTCATTTAAACTCAGCATAAGTTCCAATAATACAATATAACTGATCAGCTTATGCAGTTAAATATCTGAATCCAATCCCAAGTACCTTGTATTCACAAGAGTAAATCAGTGTCAAGTAAGTGAGCTAATGAGCTAATGGGGTGTGTGTGTGTGTGTGTGTGTGTGTGTGTGTGTGTGTGTGTGTGTGTGTGTGTGTGTGTGTGTGTGTGTGTGTGTGTGTGTGTGTGTGTGTGTGTGTGTGTGTGTGTGTGTGTGTGCGCGCGCACGGCAGACTCAGGAGAACATCAGAGTCTACCAGAAGTGAAGGTGATGCTGGTTGGTGGAGAACAGGATCAGAGGAGCAAAGCTGGAAATCTCATACTGCATGATGTGGTGTTTAAACGAACTCCACGCAAGGTGCGTGATACAGTATATGAGTGTGATGGGTAAAATTAAAGAACATCACTCAAAGTAAGTAAACAGTAAAGAGATCAAATGTGTTTTCTTACACACGTGTGTGTGGTGTGCGACTGTGCGTGTGCGTGCGTGCATCACAATGTTTCATTTTAGATTAAATGTCACCATTTCTAGATTTATATTCATATTTTTCAGTTTCAAAATTAATTGGCTCAATATTGTCAACTCTACAACTAAAACCCATACTAAACTGGGAATGTGTCAGACAACAGAGACTAACATACAGTAAACTTCATATTCCAGGAGTTTAAAACCCAGACTAGACTGACAGAATGTTTCAAACAACAAAGACGAGTTGCTGGAAGAACAGTGAGTGTGGTGAACTGTCCAGACTGGTCAACTACACCTCCATCACAGGAGAGCAAAGACATCCTTCTAGACCGTGTGACTCTGTGTTCGCCTGGACCCCACGCTGTCCTGGTGAATGTTCATGTCAGCTCCAGTTTCTCTGAATCTGACAGGAGATCAGTGGAGGAACACATGGAGCTGCTGGGGGACAGAGTCTGGAGAAAAGCTCTGGTTCTGTTCACACGGGGATGGTGGCTGGGAGGGAGACGTGTTGAGGAGTACATCGAGTCTGAAGGAGAACCTCTGAGGAGGATCCTGGAGAAATGTGGCTACAGGTACCATGTTCAAAACTCCTTCCAGTAGGACATTTCAGAGATCACAGAGCTGATGGAGAAAATAGAAGACATGGTGATGATGGACAGAGGACACTTTGGACCTTCAAGACAGATGACTCTGCTTGAACGACTGAAAGGACAGAAAACCTTAACAGAAAAAGAATGGAAGAAGAGAGAGCAGGAGATCATAGAGAGGATGTTGAAGTCTGTGGCAACAGAAGCAGAAGAACCAACCCTGTCAGCTGTCAGGAGAAGGAACAGCATGGACCTAGAGGATGCACACAGCATGGATTATCCCCCCTTTAGTGAGTATCTGTATGTGTGCGTGTGTGTGGTGTGCTGTGCATGTGTGGTGACCTTTGGCTGTAAGTGGTCAAGATGAAAAGCATGACGTAGATGTTGGTGTGGGGCTGCAAGGGGTTTGTGTGTGTTTATCTTTGTAAATGTTTTGCTGTCGTGCCTGTTGTCTTGTGTTTCAGTGAGTGTGTTTTTAATGTTACTGTAAAGGATTTGATGTCTGTTTGTGTTCCAGTGAGTGAAGGAACTCCACTCCGCTCTTCAGGATATGACACCACCAGTGAAGCTCCAACCCTCACTGATGCTGATGTAAGTGTGAGAGATTATGTTTCATAGCATCTCAATAGATAATATATATTTTTAATTCTTTACTTTATGTTTCAGTCTGTGGTGACGGGGCTAGAAGAATCATCCCTACCAGCTGTCAGGAGAAGGGCCAGCATGGAGTTTCCTCCAAGTAGTGAGTATCAATATCCTATCACTGTCAAGTGCAAACCTTTACTGTATACCCAATAGTGTTGACCAAATCCTCATAAATCCAGTCCAAGTCATGACATTGTGTGAGGGGGTTCAAAACGAATGGGAGGCGAGACAGAGATCAGACATTTTTTTGTAATGTTTAGGTATACCAGCAGGCAGGTGCACACAGGGCAAAAGATGACTCTTAACACTAATACTGTTACTTTTCAGAAATGGAGGAAAAAATACATTTGAAAAATGCACACATGGTCTCACTGTCGGACATGTCATTTTATAATTGTGTTTTACTGTCTGTCTGTGTTCCAGTGAGCGGAGGAAGTCGCTCTTCAGGATATGACACCATGAGTGACGTTTCAAGCCAGGCAGAGACTGATGTAAGTGTGAGGGATTATGTTGTTTCATATATTAAACTACCTATCAAATGACTTTGATAGAAAATGTTCCCTCTCTTTCCTGTATATTGTAACAAGGAGAAGAAACGGTTTGAGAGACTGACGGGAGGTAAAACTCTAACAGCAGCAGAATGGAAGAAGAGAGAGGAGGAGGTGTTTGAGAGGATGTTGGCGTTTGTGATGACAGATCCAGAGGAATCAAGTAGTGAGTCTTACTGTTGTGTTGTATGTTCATACTTGCAAAAAATGCCAAGACTTTTCAGGCGTCCCACAACTGAAACCCTGCCCTACATTGTGACATGGCAGGCCTCCGTGCTCAAATTACCTAAATAATAGTCTTATAATATCTTCTAATAGTAGACTTCATATTGTAAAGCTTTCATATGTGCTTTTAAGTTATAATAGACTAACACTGATTAATATCCCCTAGACTACAGTAGGCCTAACAGTAAGTCGGCCATACCACCCGCGACCAAGATTTTAAAAAACAAACAAAAAAATGTCTTTTATTTTGATTGTAAAGGTATGCTGGGATGTTGTATTGTGTTTCAGTGAGTGATGACACACCTTCTGCCAAGGTCTATGATTGGCTGAACAGACATCCTGGTCCAATAGCGCCCTCTTCAGGAGATAACACCATGAGCACAGCTCCCAGCCAGGTAGACAACTAGAGTGAGAGATGAAGAGGTTTCATAGATGAAAACTTTATTAGGCTTGAGTTATACTCTGTCACATGCTAAAAGAAGCAGATCTAAAAGCTCACAAAACTAGTCAGGGTGTGCATTGGTGTTCTTTTCAGTATACTGAATGATTCACACTAAAACTTTGATTTGCAGGCAAGTAGGCCTACGGATCTACACTTGTAGTATTGTTTCAATATTAACATATTTCTACATTGGTTAATCAGTTCAATCACGATTATTTTGTTGCATTTATTGTATTTTATTGTGGGCCTATAATGTTCTAATAATAGATCATTTAAACATGTAGTAACTACTGCTGTAAAGTAATACAGAGGGGAATGTCTATAAACTAGGGCATGACATAGCATATACATCCATACATACAGTACACACATACATCCATACATACAGTACATACATACGCCATCAGGCTGACATTTGCATATTTCAGTCATATAGGCATATTGACCCTTTGTTTAAATCACTATTACCGGTAGTCATATGCATATTATTTACCATATGAGCTTTCACTGAAGAGAACATACAGGTATCTGTATCACAACATCCATTGTTCAAACTCATGTTCATCATGTCATGTTTTATGTTGTCTGTAGCATGCGCCCTGCATAAAGTGCATATTAATGTACATTGTTCTATCGAGGAATAAACTACTTCTTCATGGAAGATACATTACTGGTCATTATTCTGTTATGTTATACTAAAATATGTTTACTTTCTAGTATACCAATGGCTAATAGACACACAGTTTTGTTCAATTCTATATTGTATAGGTTGCATTATCCTTCCTGAGGATTGGAAATAATTTTGGTCATAAAAGTATGTCATTAAACCCCTCTGGTGTCTCACATTTTCACAGTTTTAAAATACTAACTTTCATGTAATTCTATGCTTTCATGGTAAAATACTAACTGTTCATGGCTGACTTGGTACTGTAGCCTATAGGGGATATTTCTCATGTTATTTTAACAGGCATAAAAAACTCATCTGGCAGGAAAAAAAAAAAGAGTTACAACAGAAAGCCAACTTTGGGGGACTAATTACAGAGCATTTCACATTGAACACTGCTACCTGCCATTCACAATGTGGGACAGGGGCTCAGTAGGTGGGATGCCTGAAAAGTCTTGGGAGCAAGCGACTGTCACATAAGGAGGAGGTATAGATTTCCTTTGGGTTTTATACACTATTTTCGTCGTCCAGTAGGTGTCAGGGTCAGGGAGTCCACCTCCAAACAGTGCAGATGTGCTACAGTAGTCAGATTATTAGACACATTGGTTCACACAATGTCTCATTTAAAACATTATTTAAAACCACATCCTACCTGCCGTCCATTATTTAGGCATTCCTAGTAGCATTGTAGATCAGCTATTTTCTCCTGACACTGCCATGAGACAAATTCTAAAGTGTGGGCTGAGGGGAGTGTTAAGGTGTTTGATACTAAGAAATCTCACTCATATCACTGTAACCTTCAGAGGTACAGGCTAGTGCTATAATATACCAGACGCCACCTGGTCTTGTCCACCTCCGCTGAGTGAATTCAGAAAAAGTAAACTTGATTTCTTTCAGTAAAACATCCTCTAATTAATATGCTCTGCTAAAATAAACTAATACAGTAAAGTCTATCAGAACACTAGACTCGTGGCCTGGGCCATGGCTGAGTGGTCCAGGATTGTGGTTGTGGGTTAGAGTCTCACAAAATTTGCTGCATGCCTTCCCCTCTCTCTCTCTACCCCTTCCATGTCTAATTGTTGGTGTACTACATAGCTTACTAAAAACTGGACTCACGGTAGGGCCTAATATAGATGTAGATCAGGTCCAGGACTCAGGAGAAGGCTGGTTTCTGATGGAGAAGACATTAAGGTCCAGGAGAACACTATGAAACACTTGAGGCCATTTATTGAGCACATCACTGCTCAATCTTACACGGGCCAAATGTGAAACAGTTCTTCTGCTGTTGCTGAGGTCCAAATTTAGTAGGGTGGCCAAAAGTGGGGTAAATAAAATGTGCGAGTGTGGATGTCACAACATACTCACAGTCAAACTCACTGCCATTGCACACAGCTGATAGCAGTTCTTATATAGTGATCAGGTGGGCAGCCTTCTGCAGATGAGAGGTGGAACAAAGCAGGTAGTAGTTCTTCTCCCAGACACAGGACCTGATAGGCTGAGAGCTGAATCAGTACTATAGAGATGTGCAGTCCTGCACCGTTCACAACATTGCCCACGGTCCAGAAGTAATTTCCCAATTCATTTGACTTAAGACGTATCAAAAGTGAGTTGTATAAAGACAATTAGATTACACCGCTGACAAAACCTGCACAGGTGGTGAAAAATCATGACAAGAAACAATATTTTACTGCGTATAGCTCTGTAGGGCACAGTAATAATTACTTACTTGATTATGTGATACAAGCATGTAACAGTATTAAATCAAGCCATCAAACCTTTAACAGACAGACAGGCAGACAGGCATGGGAAAAGAATAGAACTTTTAGAACAAAGACCGACTTCAAACCAACATAACAAACATCCAACAGTCAGAAATGGTGTCTCATTAGGCCTATCTTTTAGTATTTTTTTTTTATAATTTCACTGTATCTAAGGACTACATATACATACTGCAGGGATGACTTATAGCCACTCAGAACCACTTTCTATGAATCTTTCTTAATACAATTATCAATACTCTGGCCAGTGCAAGGATTCAGTTTCATTCGAGATAAAGAGAGACAAAAGACTCTGAAAGACTCTGCTGACTTCGCATTTTCTCCAAACTTTATTTCTCTATTTAAATTATAGGGCTACACAGATGAAAACAAAACATAATTGAAATGGTAATTCAAAACCAGATGTATAAAACAAAGTTATAAATAAACATAAACACAACAACTGGAATACATCATAATTTGAATGAACAGAAATAAAACATTTTTAAACACTGTCAGAGGTTCATTGTTTCTTTCAATACTGCCTGACAGAATTATTTTCCAGTTCTCATTGTCTTCCACTAGCATTAAAAATGCTAACATGTCATCCACTGAGATTCTTAGAACTTAAAACAATCAAACAAAAAACATTGATGTGGACCACTGGATCTCCAAGTCAGTGATTCCTGAACTTTTTCATGTCAAGGACCCCCAGAATGATAATCATCAGCCTGCGGACCACCCCCATTTATAAACCACTGCCAGTGTGGAACTCATCAAAATAACACAATCCTTTTAAACCACATTAACTACATTTTATACTTCTTTGGCTAATCAAAAATCGCAGATTCCATTTTTGAAAAATCGTGAAAATTTGTGCAAATCTTTGAATATAATATATTTTTTCAAAGTGAACTTTGTTTTACATTTTAAAGTGAACATTCTTTGCTTTTGTTTTGTCACAATGAAAAGCAACAGAAACAATAAATTATTTTCCTTTACACAGAGAAAAAAGCAACAGAGAAGCAGAAGATTAATATTATAATTAATACAGCCCAATATGTAGGGATGCAGCCATAAAAATGGACCAATATTGCAGTAAACATTTCCACTGGCATCTGGGTGTAGAATACTGAATACCCAATACAATGTGAGATTATGGTTATATGTGCAGGATCAATATACACTGAGTAGGAAAATGTGCCTTTATTTAGCCTTTAGTTAACCAGGAATAACTAAAGTTACTGTATTTGCTGAACGTTCACATTATAGTGCATCTGGGGAGGGGTCTGGGAAGTGAATGTTTTTGGTCGTGTCACTATTCCAGAATAAGCAGGATTGTTTTTCTCACACATACATACCGTTTCAAGATGGTCACTTTTCTATTTGTCTTGTCTTTTCTGATTCACATTTGAACAAAATTATTTCACAATACCTGCTAAAAACCCATATTATTATTATGGGTTATCGTCAATGCTGTTGAGAGAATGATGAGTGCAGTGAATGGTTGCATCCTTACACATCAAGTCTCACAATTACGTGAATTAATAATAAGTGAGTTGTATTATTTATAATTGTACACACGTCTCATATTAGTGATTGTTGCTGCTCTGCAGCACACACATGCTTCACTACTTCTGACGCTCTCTGACTGAGTCACGTGCAAGCCAGACTGGAACCATTTTTGAAAAGTTCTGGAACTATTCCACAACCTCTGAATGCCACTGTGCTGTTGATTTATCATTTTTACTAAACAGCAAAGTGCAATAGGGAGTGTAAACATTTCATGTTTACACTCAAAATGTAACTTTTGAGTGTAAACATTTCATGTTTACACTCAAAAGTTACATTTTTCATAATCTGAATTAGTCTACACAACTAGAGAATGTAGGTCATTTTCATCTGTTTGCCTTTTTTGTTTCCGAAATTCAGCCTGGAATTGTGGAAAAAGGCAATCGAAACCTTTAGTTTTGGGGTCTGTGGGGCTAAAATGTTATCAAATGGTGGTCTGTGGTTCAAATGCTGAATAAAGAGTTGGCCCTGGTATCAAAAAAAGGCTGAAAACCACTGCTTTAGGGACAAATTGATGATGCCTGGATGAAAGCATTGGAACATTTTTGAAGGCGACAGTCTGGCTTGCGAGACGTGTCAATACTTAATACGCTGTATATAATTCCAGTTCAAACAGGGAAATAATAATAAAAAACGAATAGAACATCATTCCGGTTCAAAGCTGTAAAGTCTGAACTCCTCCACTTAATCGGGAGTCTCCGTCAGTCACTGTTATCAATCGTTGTCTCTTTAACCATAATTACTGTTAACGAGTAGTGATGATCAGCATCTTTTATGATGAAAGCCATTCACAGGCTTGCTACATGGATGGTGTCATAGTACAAGGGCCACGGCAAACAGGCAACATTCCCAAAAGACAAAAAATAGGTCAGGTGAAAGTAGTGAAAAATTGCTGATCTACAAGTTCATAATGCGTCAATCACACTAGCCTGGCTCCCTAAATCACTAGCATTACGAAAACAAAATGTCTGGGCCAACCAGGTCAGGTGACTCTAAATGCCGTGGCTGATTGGCCAACACTCGATGATGATGAAACGATAAACACAATGTGGTAATTTACGACTCAAAACAGCCGATTTGCTCCGACGCACAACGAAAATTCTACATTCATTGTCACAAGGCATTTCACTTTAAGACAAGGAAACTAGTAAACTACACTATAGCTGAATATGAGGGATGCTAATGACGTGATTCTCTATCAGTAATACAAAGGAACAATCATGCCCTGTAATGTTGCCTGTGTGTCGTCCAGCCTTCAGAGTAAGAGTAGTAACCGGCTAAATAGAATATTATTCAGCTATAAATCGAGCAGCTATTCCCACATGACCCAAGCAGCATTATAACAGAGGCAGCACATACATAACATACATAATAGCGTCTGTGTGTGTGTGTGTGTGTGTGTGTGTGTGTGTGTGTGTGTGTGTGTGTGTGTGTGTGTGCGTGTGTGTGTGTGTGTGTACATACAGTAGTCGGTTCAGTGGCGCCGTACAGCGACACTGCTTTGTTCCTATTGGCCGAATACATCCTCTTCGTCGCTGATTGGTCGGTGATGATGGTGAGGATGAGGTCACGCAGCGCGCCGTGGGCGATTCTAATCTGTCCGTCGCGACGTGACGTGCGATAAAGTGCCTTCAAAATATACATCTTTCCATCTCTCCTATGGTACACCTGCCTCGAATGCCATCAACAAATTATCACTGATATGTTTTTTATCATACCTTGCAATGGAGGCAGCATGGATATTTACTACAAACTGCCTATACTGCGAACAATAAAAGAAGGAACACTGTGATAGGTTTGCACTTACATGCTCAGTGTAAACAGGAAGTGCAATGATGGAGGGTTCCAGCCACATCCAGAGAGCCATGAGGGGAACACTTCCGCATTTGACCACCCAAAATTGGTGGTCAAATGTAGACGTAGATCAGGGGTGCCCAAAAAGGTAGATCACACAGGCCGTGCAGGTAGATCACATGACAGTCCCCCCAGCACTTGGACACTTATAGATCTGTAACTCTTGAGAGCGTTACAATGAAACCAAATGGACCGAGTTAAATTATGTTTAAACATCTGAATTACGTAAGAGTCCACACAAATAGAAAATGGAGAATAATTGTTATTTTGACCAACGTTTTGCCAGTTCTCTTTCCCAGTTGTGGCCAAAAACGTGAAAGTTCTTAGTTCACGAACTGTCAACTCAAACCTCAAATACTGTCAGTAGTAGCATAGACAGGAAAACCTTCCAATTCTCCCCCTCTATTTGTCATTATAAGTGCATTATTCCTAAACACTATAACATTAAGTAACACCATCACCAACTATTTCATAGCTCAAACTTTCTAGGGGGCTTTGAAATGGATTTTCAGTCATGGAACAATCACATATTTGATGTGTAGATCTTGTTGAGCCGGTCATTTTGAAAGTAGCTCTCAAGTCAAAAAAGCTTGAGCACCCCTGACGTAGATGCTACTTCCGGCAGTCTTCCGGGTGCTTCAAAACGCCACTGGGCAACTTGTATTGAAATGAACGGCAAGGGGGTGGGGCTATTGCACCAGTCCACTCTCTATATTTTATTACTGGTACTCTGTGGTTCCAGAAGAGGTGCTATAGTTGGCCCAAGAGGGAAACAGCAGGAACCAGCAGTCTGACGGGCAAGACACCTAGATCACCTCTTTCAATCACCAGGTAGCCTTTTGGTCAAAACAGCATATATCGCACGGCCCGGAGCAGCAAATAACTACGGTGGCATCAGTCTTTCAACGATGGCTCTAAAATATAAACAGGAAGTGACCATGCATCGTCACCCAACATCCCAACCATAATATGATCACCAACTGTCTGGAAAATTTGGATCTTCAAAATAAGATCTGATCAGGGAAAACTGCTGGCTTTATTATATCACAATAAATGGTAGCAGATTGAGTGTTATAATTCACAAATCACTGTGCAGTGCCACGCCTACCCACCACCCATGAGTACTTCCTTTTTGTAGCAAACCAGAAAGACTTACTGACGGCAAGAAACAAAAACATCGTGAAACTGTGTGATATCGTCGGACAATGGCTGACAACGACGTCAACATGATGGAAATGTCCAAACTGGCCCCATTGCATGATGTTGATAAGTTTTGATGATGGAGATTAACAAATCATCTGACAGCATTCTAAACCATTCGCCAAAACGCCCTGTAGTGACGAATGAGGACCCTCCCCTCTCTCTCTCTAGCTCTCTTTATATCTCTTTCTTTCCTTCTTTCTTTCTTTCTTTTTGGCCAATCAGAGGTGAGTGTCCTGCTCCTCCTCTTCCGTCTCACTTGGTTGGTTGACAAACACCTAAAAAACACAAACAGGTGCACATGCGCACACACACACACGCATGCACAAACACACGTGCGCACAGCCACACACATACATACTGTTGCTGTGCAGAATACAGAATTTCAAATTGAAACAACAAGAAATCCATCCATCCAACCACGCACCTACCCACACATCCATCCATCCATTCATCCAATCACCTTCCAGTGACTGCCTTCCTCTCCGCCCCTCTCCCCTCCTGCGAGCCCGTTGGTTGCTTTCTTCTCCTGCATCTCTGATTGGCCGTCAATGGCCACGTCCAGGGTGGGGTTGTCGTGGCAACCATTCTCCACGAAGTGAAGTTCCTCTGCCCGCGTCTGAGAGAGAAACACTGTTAGAGCGTGTGTGTGTTTGTGCGTGTGTGTGCGTGCTACTAATTTGGGAATGGACCTGCAGTTCTAAGTGCAATAGGGAGTTTGGTCCGCAGTTATAGGGAGAGGAGAAAAGTATGGGACGTGTGGAGCGTTGTCCAGGGTGTTTTAGGGAAGGGCAAAGAGTGAGGGTCATGTGGAGCGTTGTCCAGGGTGTTTTAGGGAATGGAGAAGAGTCTGGGACGTGTGGAGCATTGTCCAGGGTGTTTTAGAGAAGGGAGAAGAGTCTGGGACGTGTGGAGCATTGTCCAGGGTGTTTTAGAGAAGGGACAAAAGTCTGGGATGTGTGGAGCGTTGTCCAGGGTGTTTTAGAGAAGGGAGAAGAGTCTGGGTTGTGTGGAGTGTTGTCCAGGGTGTTTTAGAGAACTCACAAAAGTCTGGGATTAAATCCCAGACTTTTTTGGACAACACTCCACAAATTTTGTGGAGTGTTGTCCAGGGTGTTTTAAGGAACGGAGAAGAGTCTGGGTTGTGTGGTGTGTTGTTCAGGGTGTTTTAGGGAAGGGAGAAGAGTCTGGGATATGTGGAGCGTCTGTGTGTGTATGCGTACCATAGTCTTGGCAGCAGACCGGCGCGTCCAGCATATGTAGACGAGACCAGCGCTGATGATGACCATACAGATGGAGCCGATGATGACCAGCACCACAAAAAGCTTCCCATAGTCCGAGCGGCTCTGACTATGGGACTGGAATGCCTGGCAGTGACTGGCTGCGCTGTAGTTCTGAATGCCCACCTGACACGTGTACGGGCACAAACATAAAATATAAACGCAGTATAGTATGACACAGACGCTTTCCCAATGTAAATTGGTCAATAAAGACTCAAAGTGAGTTTGGGTGAGTTCTTAAAAACCGACACTGCTGGGAAAACCCACTTCACCCTGGAGTATGTTTGAGCCTTAGACTTTAGGGATATTATGAATGTCGTTCCGTTAGCATATATGTGGAGTCAATCAATCAATTAATGAATTTGTTTAGCCAACATCAGCACCTGGTTTAAGTTCCTCCTGATCTCTCCCAGCATGCTCAGTACGTCCTTCGTAGGAATCACTCCTGAGAAGAGAAGAGAAGAGAAGAGAAGAGAAGAGAAGAGAAGAGAAGAGAAGAGAAGAGAAGAGAAGAGAAGAGAAGAGAAGAGAAGAGAAGAGAAGAGAAGAGAAGAGAAGAGAAGAGATTGCATTAACAACATGAATGCTAGCATAGTGACGCAGTGTGAAGCCATCATGGCGCCCCCTAAAAGCCCCACAATATAGAAAATTATGTTTTATGTGTGTTTGTGCGTACCGTGCTCTGACGCTACATTCATCAGCAGCTGGTGCTGGTGGTGTGTTGGCTTGCTGAGGTAAATTACCCACGATCCCGCCGGGCTGTTCATCCTGCGGGCGAAAATACGCTCCAACATCTCTAAGAGGCGAACGCCTCGCTGTGCACGGAACTCCTCCTGCACGCATACACACACGCACACACAAAACCATCAAATGTAAAGTAACTAAGTAAGAAGTCCTGGGGCCTGACCGGTACAACACAGTCTGTTTCTTTAGACCGCCCTTTAGACTTCTAATAGACTACAAAAATGGTCTACTGACTGGTACAACCACAGTACAATCACGTATACTCACACAGTCCATGTTGTCTGTCATGTTGAGAATGACGTAGCCACGTCCAGCTAACTCCCTCCAATCAATGCACACTACCTGATTAACAGGAGAGAGCAGAGGAGAGGTTTACTACAAATTCCAATACCCCAAACTTGCACTCGCTCACTCTAGCATGGTGGTGCTATGGTGAAATTGGGAGAGAAGAGCGAGTGCACTGGCCGGATGTGGCAACTGCCACGGAACAGCCGTGGCAATAGGCAGCGTTTTATGCACAAACCCAAAACCTTATGCTAACTTTAAGCCAAAGCCTCAACCATAACCCCCCTAACCAAACCGTTACCTAACCACGGTATCTGTTAGTGCCAACACTGATGCCGAAAAGTAAACTCACTCCAACTGGTAGGTGGTGACCTGCTGCGATATGTGACAATCGTGATGACAATCTGCCTCTTGCAAAAGAGACTTTGGGCTCCATTTGCGCCACACGTTAAACCCCTTATGCCTCACTTCTTTGCCTTTTTTGCTATTTTGAAAAAAAAAAGAATTTGAATAGTTCAACGTGCTAATCTATTGACACGTGAGCTTGTGGAAAGACCGTTTTAACTAGTATAGCGTTTTTAAATAGTTTAAAAAGGGAAAGAAGTTAAGGAATAAGGGGTTTAGCAGTGACGAAATTTAGGCCCTTGTCTCAATGTGCTTTTACTGTGCAAATAAAGGTTAAAAAACAGCAATATACAGGCCATGCAAAGACATAAGTTGCATGAAGTACAAGATGGACACACATTTCAACCGATTTTACTGTAACATGGCCATGTTATAGTAAAATCATGAGTGAGGAAATGGTCAAGATTTTGAGTATTGGAATTTGGCTACCGAGTCCTAGTGCAATTAAGGAAGTATTGATTGATTTTGTTGACATGACATAATATATGACAAAAAAAGTTTGTTGATTGTTTTTATATTGACAAAAACGAAATGGAAACCAATTGAAAACTAAGCCACAATGACTAAATATATTGTCAATTTCATCAACAAATAAAAACTACACTATAAAAGTGTGCGTGTGCACGCACGCTGTACCTGATGTATCTCCTCTGTGACCCCGCCTCCCCTGACCTCCGACCCTCCTTCGGCCTGGGTGGGCGTGGTCCGTTCCAGCCAATCCCAGGACAGGTTGGTGAAGCCCACGGTGGGAGGGGCGGAGTCTGTGGTGAGCGGGGGGAGGAGCCTCCTCCTTGACTCCGCCTCCCTTTCTATCTCCCTCCATTTGCGCTCCGCCTCTTCCTCCGCCGCTCTGACACCTGCGACCAATCAGAACACAGTTTGCGCGCACATGTGACCAATCAAATGATGTTATGATGTCAGGGGATCGGTTGGTTTTCATAATCACAAATTCGTTATCACCACACAGTTCGTCAGTCACATGTGCACGTGCACGCACACAGACACACACACACAGACACACACAGACACGCGCACCCGCACCATCAAGCTCCGCCCCTGGCTGTTCAGACCAATCATCGTCCTCCATGCTGGGCTGGAGGGGCCGTCTGCTGGGAGCCACGCCCACCTCCGGCACCGTGGGCTTGTGGGTAAAAAGCCCCGCCCCCATCATGTGGTCTTCCTCCTCCTCTTCCCTCTCCAGCTCCTCTTCCTCCTCTGTAACCATGACAACGTGATGTCATAAAAACGTGACCCGCATCATCGAGTGCTACGGGTCATGATGCAATGTGTGTGTCATGGTTTGGCCGCCGGCACAGCCTTTATAAACTGTGTGTATCGTGGTTGGCTCAGAGAGCAGCTTTTAACAATACTCAAAGCGATACTCTGCCTATAGATCCACCACCATTAACCATTCATTCTGTGTATATGTGTGTGCGTGTGTGCATGTGTGTCTGTGCGTGTGTGCTTGTGTGCTTGTGCACGTGCATGAGTAAGTGGAAGCAGCTGTTGTCAACATGCATGAGTGCTTAATTTCACCACAAACGATCATATTTCGATCACAATGCAATCATATGACACAACAGTATGGACATCTGAATAAACATTAGTTTTCACACAAAAAAATACTTTGAATTAAATTTTGGAGAAAAGAGGGTTGGAATGTGGTCAGAATGAATGTAAAGCCGGTGGCCGCGGTCATGCTTCTTCCCATAGTAACAGTTGCAAAATGTACCTTCTCAGTTTCTGTTTCATATAAAGTTACAAAAATGGGTGGAAAACCCCTTTTCTTGAAGTGAACGCTGACACTGGGAACTTTAAGAATGCTAACTGTTAACTCATTGACCGCGATCGGATCTTCTTTGTTTCCTCTCCATTGCCGCGGCTCAAACCAGTTCGATCGGTAAAAAAGCCCTTATTTTGAAGCTCAGATCTCCTAAACAGGATGTGCTGTTTCTGTTATGCTGTGTCTGTTGTCTTGCCTAATCGATCATCTGGCGATGTACCCAAAAACATCCGGGTCACAAGTCAGGAAGAGCTGTGTAGCCCTGGCTGCTTAACCCATGCGCCAGCGACATTGAGGGGGCAAACCGGAGGAGAGCCGTTTGAATGCATTGGGTTGAATGCATGTCAATGGGACGGAAAAAAAAAAGTTGTCCCCAATTCTGTCCCAAATGAAAGTCAGCAACGGGATGATCATCAGACGATGCGCACGGACTAATAGTTGGATTAAA
Source organism: Benthosema pterotum (assembly GCA_039105355.1). Classification (NCBI taxonomy): domain Eukaryota; kingdom Metazoa; phylum Chordata; class Actinopteri; order Myctophiformes; family Myctophidae; genus Benthosema; species Benthosema pterotum. The sequence continues at coordinate 30,992,127 of CM076986.1, forward strand.
GAATGAAATCTACATCTCGTCGTGATACGAGCCGTCGTCGTGACCGGCGGGAGAAATCTAACGGGAAGTCCACGAGCAGCTCGAGAACGGCGCTTTAAGAATTAAGAGTTAAAGTACTCACCATGTGAATTAGCCCCAGTTTCAAAATTTTCCTGAGAGGATACAAATGTGAACCAAATGGACCCTAGCGGGGTCCAGAAAAATCATTAACATGGTGAAATACATCTTGATGATGTCATCAGATGTATTTCACCATGTTAATGATTTTTTTCAGACCTCCGTTTTTAGGAAATACAGAATTGGGGGAACTTTTTTTTATCATGTCCACACAACATCTCTAAGGTATATTAATGACATATTAAAATGTTGAAAATGGGTGGACTTCCCCTTTAATTAGCATACCTGTCTCAGAGTGCTGCTCCCCAGCAGCCCCCACCAGTCCGAAGTCCGTTCCAGTGTTGGTGTCCGGGAGCGAGGTTCCCACCGCGGTCCCAGGCCCTGTGTCGGTGTCCTGAAGCGAGGGTCCTAGTAACGCGGCTCCAGCCCCCGTGTTGGGGTCTGGGAGCGGGGTTCCCAGTATTGCGGGTCCAGGGCTGGTGTCTGGAAGCGACGATCCCAGTCCTGCAGCCCCAGGCCCCGCGCCGAGCGGACTGGCAGCTGTGCTGGGAGCTTCCAGATCAGCAGGATTAGTGTCGCCGCCACGGAGGGGCATAGAAGTGTTGGAGTCACCACCACCACCGCCACTAGGGGGCGCTGTGGGACCAGATGAACGGAACACTCCGTAGCCGCTGCTTGCCCCTCCCTCCTCCTCTCCCTCCGCCTCCCATAAGTCCCTGTCCAATGGCGTCACCTGTAGGATGAAGTTATACACGATTTGCCTTTATTTTGAAGGAGTCAAGGAAGGTAGGCTATTCTACCTCACGGCTGTGTCGTAGAACAGCGGTTTTCAACCAGTGGTCCAGGGACCACTGAGAGGATTCCAGGTGGTCGCCACGGCTAAATGATGGACAGTTGGTGACCAAATGAACCCTTAAAGATCTGTAACTCTTGTGATCGTAAAAATGATACCAAATGGACCCTTACGGGTCCATTTGGTATCATTTTTACGCTCTCAAGAGTTAAACATCTGAAGAATCTACACAATTAGAAAATGTCGAAGAATTGTTATTTTGACCAACATTTTGCCAGTTATCTCTCCTAAATTGTTGACCAAAACTTGAAAATCCTTAGTTTTGGGTCAGAGAGACTAAACTCAACATCAAATGGTGGGCCGTGGCTAAAATGCAGAAAAGATAGTGGGCCCTGGTATAAAAAAAGGTTGGAAACCACTGTCGTAGAAGAATTGTTTGGAGAATATTTTGTGTGTGTGTGTGTGTGTGTGTGTGTGTGTGTGTGTGTGTGTGTGTGTGTGTGTGTGTGTGTGTGTGTGTGTGTGTGCGCACGTGTGTGTGCGCACGTGTGTGTGCGTGCGCGCGTGCGTGCGTGTGTGTGTGTGCGCGTGCGTGTGTCCGGTGGTCTCACCTGAGCCAGCAGGGGGGCTCTGAGCTCCTGTGGCCCAGCATGGGGCTCCTGGCCTGGGGGTGGAGGCGGGGATGAGACCCCCCTGGAGTCCTGGGGGGTTGCCAGAGGGACAGACCCCTGCACCAAAGATGCGCTGTAGCCTGAAAAACACACACACGGAAAATCTCAAGCGTGTGCATCGGTAGAATTACTGTACTTGCTGTACCCCAATACAACACAGGCTATACGTCTCCAGTGTTGCAGTGGGACTTTTAGAAGTGAGGTGACGCCTCTTAAAGGGGAATTCCACCCATTTTATTATTTTTTTGTGAGGGTGTACAAATGTGAACCAAATGGACCCTAGCGGGTCCATTTGGTTCCATTTGTACACTCTCACAAAAAAGGAAACTCATTAACATGGTGAAACACATCTTGACGATGTCATCAACATGTAATTCACCATGCTAATGATTTTTTTTTCACCTCCATTTCTAGGAAACAGAATGGGGAGAACTTGTTATCATGTCCACACAACATCTCTAAGGTATATTAATGACATAGTAAAATATTGAAAATAAGTAGAATTCCCATGTGCATGCACACTTGCATTTGTAGTAAGTATAGCATATTGAGAACGATTGTTTACAATGCCTAATTGTATCCATAAAAGTAAATGACAATTAAGACAAAAACATAGGCCTACTTTTGCCCCAAAAATATCTTAGATGTGAGAAGTGGGGGGACGCCGTCCCCCCTCCACTACACCCCTGCATGTCTCCACCAATCCACCCCTTGTTATCATACTAGTGGTCAGTTTTCTGTTCAATACACAGATGAATGAATGGTTGTTTTGGAAATTCTATATTCCTGGTTGAGAATCAGGTTCTAAATGTTATTTATCTAAATGTATACTGTATATTATACAGTTTATCATCTATATAAATAGAGGCCTTGTGACTCATTCTTGCCTCGGCCTGGTATTTTCCGTCATGTTTTAATGAACGTATGTTTTATTGCATTGTTTTAATACTGGTTAGGTTAGTCTTTGCATGAAATAGCTTTAGTCATTGCATAAAACTGCAAAGGCTAATAAAATGGTGTCAAGGCTAGTCCTACGGGAAGTTCTATGGGCTGAGATAGACTAAGAGTCTGAATTTACAGACTGTGGTGGAAGACTGGTAGTGAATCAGCAGTTCTGATTGCAATGGGAAGTGCATTGTTTTAGAATGCACACACACCCACACACAGTGTTGTAGTGGTGCTTTTAGAAGTGGGGGGACGCCTCTAAAGGGGAATTCCATCCATTTTCATTTTTTTTCTGAGAGTGTACAAATGTGAACCAAATGGACCCTAGCGGGTCCATTTGGTTCCATTTTTACACTCTCAGAAAAAAGGAAACTCATTAACATGGTATAGCATATTGAGAAAGATTTGTATATGCCTAATTGTATCCATAAACGTAAATGACAAGACAAAAAAAACATAGGCCTACTTTTGCCCCGCGTCCCCCCTCCACTACACCCCTGCCCACACACACACACCCACACATCTACTCACCGATCAGGGCGTCCAGACCTGGAGCGGTGTGGTTGAGATCCTCCACCTGATCCCACAGACTCTCCTCTCCTCCACCCACCTCCTCTTCAACCTCTTCCTATAGCGGTGGAAATTATCGATTCTTTCAACAATTGATACGTCTGGACATAACCGCATCAATCGATTAACGGGTAAGTTCAATTCTAACGACCATAATAACCTCCCACCCTGTACCTCCACGCTGGGCCACCTCCCCAGTAAAAAAACGGTGGTTAAAATGGCCTTTTTTCGTTAGCGTAGCTCCACCGTGTATCTTTTTAAAATGCCTGACCCTGACTTTACGGACAGCAGTGTGTTGGTGAAAGACCTGAGAAGGTTAATTTCAATTTGTGTCTAACATTTTGCTGACACGCAGAGAAAATACAAAAGGCATATTATATTCCTTAATCAAATATTTATCTGACCAATTAAGATACAGGGCCAGGCTTTAGGGATGGGCATATAGATATCGGCCATATAGTGGTGTCAACTGTATTCATTTACTGTATGTCCAGAGTCCCATGGTGAGAGTTATGCTCTGGTTTTGGTGAAATATGAAGTAGTTACGGTCATTTTGAGGAAGTCACTGGGTCCATGCAATAAAAGTAAATTAATGCAAAAAACTAACATCAAATAGGTCAAAAAGGAACAATTGTATTGTTGACCTATTTCTAAAATATTAGCACATCCTTCGTTCATTTTTGACGCCTCTATCACAGGAAAATTTCCTTGTCCATAGTATGTGATGGGGGTCATTTTTTTAAATTGGCAAAACACTGTTTACAGATATGTATAGAGCCAAACAATCACAAAAAAATATATGGGTGGCTTTTTTTTTTCAAAACCCCCAAATCATTTTATTTTTTTCCACTACAAAAGCCCACAGATATCTGTATTGATTAATATTGGTAATTGAGAGTTGGACAATATCGGGCTGTCGGATATCGCTAAAGAAGTCAATATCGGACAACTCTACTAGGCATGAAATGAAAAGTGCACCGTCTTGTCTGTCACGTCGCATGCAAAAGTGCATTCACATTAAGACACCTAATGATAAAGGCCTCATAATTTTCAATTCATTCTAAACCGTTATGCCGAATTGATTCATTTCTAATGGATAAACTATTAACGTCCCCCTACCTCCTCTTCATCCTGCCCTCCTCCCCCTCGTCCTCCTCTCCTCTTCCTCTCCTCCCCCTCCTCCTCGGCTCCCCTGCCGGCCCAAGACCTCTCCTCCTCTCCTCGGTCTCTCTCAGCGTCGTAGAGACCCAGGCCGGCCCCCGAGGCCTCCAGGGAGGTGTCGGCGGCGCCCGTCGTCCCGGGGTGGACGCGGGAGCCCGGCGGTCCCTGCTGGAGCCTGTCCAGGTGGACCATACGCTGGAAGTGTAAAAAGGGATTGTGATGTTTTGAAACATAATAATTTTCACTCAAAACAAGAGCTCATACAGGGACTGTGAAGTAAGAGTCCACAAAATCCAAATCATTTAGTACATTACAAATTACCTGCAAATGTCAGAGTTGAAGTTTTTTCACAGCTCAAAAGCCTTTGGAACACAAAAAATAAAAATTAAATACAAACTAAATAAACAAAAAAGAACTAACTCACTTCCATTTCATCTGACACATCCTGGTTGTCATCCATAGAGGTCCTGCTGGCGGAGCTCTCATTGGCTGATTGGAGGCTCTGGGGCGGGGCTACGTCGTGATGGACCAGATGGGGCGTGGCCTGGAGGATCTGGGGCGGGGCTACGTCATGGACCAGATGGGGTTGGACCATGCCTATGCTGAAAGCCTCGGCGCCAGCCAATAGCAGACCTGCAGAGCAGAGGAGACAACATCATCATCTACCATGCAGATTGTACAAGGTATATACCAGGGGTTGACACTAAGGTCTCTGAGGCACTTGCCCATCGGGCAAGTGCAAGTCAGGTTCTACTTGCCCTCAGGTCATGGTCACTTGCCCCCCGGTTCCAGGTGGTCCCCAGTTAAGTTGGTTAACCAAATGTAACTCTTGAGAACGTAAAAATGAAACCAAATGGACCCGCAAGGGTCCATTTGGTTTCATTTTTACACTCTCAAGAGTTAAAATTCATCATCTTAATTAGCCCAGGTCTACACTGTAGAAGATTAATGGTCATTTTGATATCTTAATTTGCCTGTTTTGTTTCCCAAATCCATCCTGGAATTGTGGATAGCTAGAAAGCAGGGAAAGACACAGAGGCAGAGTGCAATGACTGCCTTCAAGACAAATTTATCTTGTGTTGTGTTATAGTGCACTATGTTGCACACTTGCCCGATCGGGCAACCAGGTAGCAGTCTTCACTTGCCCCACCATTTTTTTACTTGCCCCGGGCAAGCGGGCAAGTGTTAGTGTCAAGCCGTGTATACTATTAAGGAGCAACCACCCATCAAGACACCAGACACACCATTACTTCATCGTAACATCCGGTTGCACGTTGCAAATATTTGGTTCTTCAAAATAAGGGTTGGAAGAAGTGGAAAATGATGGCAATACGCAATTATTGAATGGATTAATCCTCGCAGGCTGCCATACTCTAAAATGTATATTCTCTTAGAATACTGTATTGTCCAGATATAAAATGACGGATTATAAGATGACCCCATTTGTCATGACTAATTTTTGAAAATAAGACCACTAGGGTACTCTACTATACAGACTGTATGATTTATATTGTATTAACAATGCAAACGTAAACATGCTTTAACATACAGACAGGCAGGCAGGCAGACAGACAAGGGGTTAACACTAAAATCAGCTTAAAAGACTGCTACCCCTCCTCCAAATCCCTCTGACACACGCAGCCACGAGAGAGAGAGAGCAAAAACCAACAGAATCAGAGACAGGCACTATATTGACTTTTTTCCCGCATTACACACGCATGATATTGCATACATTATATGTAATGTATAGTGCATAATGTTTTATCTGCATGTGTAGAATGGTGCAGATCTATTTCTGCAACAAACGTAAGCTACAAAACATAACATAACAGAGGAACACATTTACAGTAAACTGTATATGAAACTATGTATCTATGCTAGATAGTGCTGGGAGTGAGTCTGCACTTCTGACTGCAATGGTAAACTGTGCATTCCACCAATTTAGAGTCAGAAGGGAGAAGAGTTTTGGATATGTGGAGAGTTGTCCCGCTGCCTTCGTTCAGACCACTGATGTCGTCCTGGTCAGCGCTCATTAACAAATTAATTAAACATCCATTCATTCATTGTCATTCAAGGCAGCCATTACAGCAGTCTCCTATAGATTTACCCTTGCTATATTGTCTAGGAGGTCCAGGGCCCGTAGAGTTCCTAACATACCCTGGCAACACTCCACACGTCCCAGACTCTTTTCTCCTCTCTAAAACAGTCTGGACAGTGCTCCACACGTGCCAGAATCTTCTCCCTTCTCTAAAACACCCTGGACAGCGCTCCACACGTCCCAGAATCTTCTCCCTTCTCTAAAACACCCTGGACAGTGCTCCACACGTCCCAGAATCTTCTCCCTTCTCTAAAACACCCTGGACAGCGCTCCACACGTCCCAGACTCTTCTGTCTTCCCTAAAACACTCTGGACAATGCTCTCTTGTCCCCATGGTCCCTGTGCACACTGCAGTCAGTGGTCTGAGGAGTGCAAAGTCACTGTGAAAAGAGGACTCACTGAATACTCAAACATATAAGGCTGGGGTTGCCATAGCAATCAATTGGCTGGGGCAAAGGCTGGAAATGGCCAGTGTTGGAACTTTAGCTTGTTGGTCCACTGTCTGGATGATCCTGACCAAGAGACCTTTTGTGGCGGTTCTGGACAACTGTGCATGGGAACGACCCAAGGCCGGGTAGTACTTCACTCCCTCTGTGGGGGTGTGGAATTTAAAGTAGGATGCAGGAGATGAGGGAGATATGTGGATTACATACGTACAGTACACAAACAGCATTTGCTCTAAGGTTGTGTGTTTTTATGCTGTGTGCTTTGTGTGTGCGTGTGTGTGTGTCAAACACTGCAGTCTAGCTGTGTCTCCATTCACAGACAGAAATCCTAATGGCCTGTCCATAGAAGCACACTGACGCATGCAGCACTATGATCATCATAACCACAATAATACCAAAACAGTCTTTACACAAAATGTTTTTCCCTCTCCCCCCAAAAATAGTTGACCTACAAGCATCACAAGGCAATGTTTTGTGCAGGGGCTTGTATCTAGATTGGCCATTTTTATTTATTTGTTCTTCTCCCCAAAAAGAAAAGTAGGACATTATGCTCCTACTCCAGTATAAGAGCAATTACTAACAACAACAATAATACATCTATAACTCACCCATCAGAAGCAGGAGGCCTGCTGCGACAGAGCAGGACATGGTGTTTATTCTGGTCATTTTTTGGTGGTGTAACGTCGCAGTCAGACTGATTCTGACTGCAGCAAATGTTTTAAATGTAAAGCCTCAGTCTGGCTGTCTGTCTGGCCCGGTGCTGAATGATGCAGGTTGATGATGAGGAGGAGGATGGTGGTGGTGAATTGCAGGCGAGGCGTTAGAATAACGCGGCTATGTGTGATAATGTTGCACTCGCATCATTCATCCATCATTCCAGGCATCCATTCATCTCGTAGGCAGCAGCAGCACCACGGTGACCAAACACACACACACACATGCACGGAGCTGCACACGATCCAACAGCCGCTATCCGTCAAGATGCCTGTAGTCACAGCCAGAGTGTATAGCCGGTTACGCAGAGTTACGCAAACTCCGTTCACTTCATGGGGCCAGTCCAATGGCGGCTCTTCTACATAGACTTCTATTGAGCATGGGGACAACAAATAGGAAGTAGAGAGCAGAGATCCGCAAAAAGCTCCCAAATTAAAATGTATTAACAGAGCGGTAACAGGCAACAGTCCAGGATTAATTATCTTTATCATATCCATGTTCTTTATCCCTTTTCGTACAATACCTTAACTCTTGAGGGTCTAAAATGGAATTTGGTTTTATTTTAGAATTTAGACCCTCAAGAGTTACAACAGATGACATGTTGGCGATGTTGCACACATTAAAAGTTTGAAAACCATGTCCAACTCCAGTGTGTCCCTATTCAGGCTGCAGGAACAGCAGCGCCTCGAGCGCTCCGTTTCTGACCCCTCAATGTCGCAACGCTGACACTACATGGCTCTGCCCTTAGCGTAGTGTGAGTGTTATGCCGAGAGGGGTGGCTTACAGAATCCTGTGACTCACTCCAGCCAGCAGGGGTCGCTGTTATGGCTTTTTTTCCCCCATTCTGCAGTTCATTTTCTATGCTGGATTGTTTTCATAGAGCAGCCTTTTCATATCAAGGCCTGCTATTCATTTAATCAGCATTTGATGACATTTATGCCGTTAGACCTAGACGATTTTTATTGCGTCAACAATAATATGCTGTATTGATGTGGCGCATCATTATAAGAAGAGATGACAGGCAAAGGTTGATCCAAGTAACAACTATTCTACATTATCCAATTGTATATAATGGGAGGGGGGGGTCACTGTCATATGTGCCACTCAAACAAAGTAATACTATAGTACATCATTCTTCTGTAGTATAGAAGAATCATATATAATTAATTAAAAAAAGACGAAATAATTCGAGATCGATATCCAATCTCCAATTATTAGCAGGGTAACATCTGCCCATACCAATTCTGACTGATTCCGATATTATACATATTGCACCACATTGGAAACAAGCCTTGGCCCAAAGCCTGCAAATACAAGTTTACAATCAATAAATATACTATTTCCCTGAATGAGATGTGTACACATTAACAGTCATTGGCTGTCAGATTATTACTGCATCAATATTGGTGAGCATAATTTGTATTACACATCTAAATGTGTACCTCTATGCAGAAGTTCAAGTCATTCGTGAAGGTTTGAGTGAAAAAGGCCAAGTTTTGTAACTTCAGTAAAAGACCGAGTGTGGGACTTACCTGTCCACCTTTCTCCTTCTCTTCAAGTTCAGAATATTAAAACACAACAAGTATGACTGAATGCATGAATAAAAACATTTACACAGACACTCCAATTATAGAAAAAAGGCTGATACATACCTCAACAGGTTGGTTACATGAGCGTAGAGTTCCCGGAGTTCAGGATTGCAAAAACAAACTATAAAGACACAAAAGTATGCATTTTCATCACCACTAAACCCCTTATCCCTAAACGTGTTTGCCCTTTTTTGCTATTAAAATAAATAAATATAAAAAATAAAATTGAACCAGCTGGATAGTTGAACTATTCAAAAATGTTTTTCAAAACTGTAAAATAAAGCAAAGAAGTTAAGGATGAGGGGTTTAGCATGGAGCTACACCCCATCTTATTAAAAAAAACAACAAGACAATCATATAACAAAAGATATTTATTATCAAAGTGTTTCCAACAGGCTAGCCAATGGAATGAAACATTGTTTCAACATACAGCGGGCCAATAGAATGCAACGTTATTTAAACATGCTAGCCAATAGCCGACTTCCATCTAAATTATGGTGTAAAGTAAGCCAGGAACACATTTATGTTCACGTGAACGTTTAACAATAACGTTTCTATAATCAAAGTGTCAAAAGTCAAAGTGAGCCAAGTTGAAGTTGTCACCACCAACATTAACCTAAAGCCAACTATTATTAACTTTAACCTTGAACAGCCTCACACCATGCAAACACCCTTCAGATGGATTTCACCAAGCTGTTTACATCCATATTTTGGGTGGAAAGTGATTTCCTAAACTTTCCACGTTAGTAGTCTGAATCAGTATAGCGCTTTTGTCCAAACAAACAAAACTCGCTTGATGCATGTCATTAGAATGCCCGATTCTCGACTATGTGGGATGTTGGGAAATTTCCTTCACATCCAAAATATGAACGTAAACAGCTCAGCAAATCGATGCCCTTTGAATTCACTTTATCTTGAAGAAGGACAAGTCGTAGGCCAGGTTTTAAACAACCCTCAGAAGAACAGAGAGGTTACCGGTCAGGTTTAAACAACCAATGGGAACAAATACAAAGCTTAACATTACAACTATTTACAAAGTTTTTAAGTGTTCAACCAATGACCAGGCAGAGAAACGGAGCTGAGAGGAGCTAATCAACACTAGAATATTAAATGGAGACATTGTACCAAAATCTCCGGGGAACTTTCAAGGAGGCATGATGTTGTTTGTCCTCGTAGAATGCGTCTCTGCTTGCCGTTGGTTGGCGGGGTAGAACAGAAAGCATGTTTTTATATCTCTAGAACTGCTGCGTTATAAGCTTCTTCTTGCCGTCGTGAGAGAAGTGGTTGGAGCGGAAGAGCTCACTGTCGTAGAACGCCGTCAGGTTGTGGATGTTGATCTGTCTGGCCTGTGATTGGACAAGAGGAGGAGGAGATGTCAGCGCTCATGTAAAATCAGGGACTATCGCCACACAAAGGGGGACATCTAGTCACCCTACTGCAGTGGTTTTCAACCTTTTTCATACCAGGGCCCACTATTTATTCTCCATTTTAGGCACGGACCACCATTTGCAAGGATTTAGGGTTAGGGTTGAGGACAAAGTTTTTGTCCACAATTTGGGAGAGATAAACTGGCAAAACATTGGTCAAAATAACAATTATTCTACATTTTCTAATTGTGTACATTATTGAAAAGTAAATAATTCAAAAGTTGAAATATAATTTCAACTCTTGAGAGCGGTAAAATGAAGCCAAATTGACCCGCAAGGGTCAATTTGGCTTCATTTTAACGCACACTGGTGGTCCACCTGTTGAAAACCCCTGCCCCCGAGTTTAGTAGATTCAGCCTCAGGTCTACACTTGTGCACCTTTACAGACATTTCACCCTGTCCTGCAGCAGTACCAGGGCCAAGCAACAGGGTTTTTTTCCCTTACCTTATCCTGCAGGTCTTTTTCTGGGATCTCCACCGAGTCACTCTGGGCTCCGTAGCGGTTCCTCTGGTAGGACACCTGCTCTGACACCAGCTGCTTCAAGATGAACAGCAGAAGCTCGTTGTTGTCTCTACGGAACGCCAGGTAGCGAGAGAATGTCTGTGCGGGCAAGAGAGAGAGAGGAGGGGAGATGGAGACAGCAATTTGTACTGATGAATTGAGTATAATTGTACACAGAGCACAATACTGGCAGTTATAAGCCAAAATCAAATTTGAGTGTCTGCCCTGAAAATGGGACATCAAGGTTCGATTCCCGGTTGGGTCATACCAAATACTTTAGACTGCCTCCCTGCTTGCCACTCGGCATCACGTTGCAAAGAGATGGGTCAAAAGCAGAGAACAAATTTGACTGCGGTAACATGAGTGACTGATCATAAAACTGACTTTTTTTTCTTTTTACTTTAAATTAACCTGTCCAAAATGTCTAATCCTAATTGACTAAGCCTAAACTGGTACTTAATTTGTCGTTCACATCATGCTGTAATATCTATACATATACACCTTCCTCATGCTGCCATATCTATATAAAAAAAAAAAAATCACTCATGGTGACTGAGAACTTGAAATCGTTTCCACATACCTTCCTCATGCTCCTCATGACACTGAACTTCTGCGTGTCGATGAAGCTCTCCAGCATGACCCTGATGGCCATGTTGACGTCGTCCTCCTGGACGTAGTCGCGCAGGTGCATGCGGGCGTGAGCCTCCGCCATGCGGATCATCGACTCGATGTGGCGCACCGTGATGGGGATGCTGCCTGTCGCCTGGTTGGACGAGAGAGGAAAGAGAGGGGAAGATGATTGGGGAGGATGAGACACAGAGAGAGAAACACCCTGTAGCCAGTGACAAACTGGAGTTGGAAATACAGTACATTGCTTTCAACGAGGGAGGCACCAATAAGAGCTAACTGTTGTTAACATATTGTACAGTAACAACTCATGTCTCTGTACCGTTTATGTTGAACTATTACTACAAAACAATCTATAGTAAAGGGATTTAAGATTAAATTAAAGCTGGGCTGTTGTCTGAGTCCAATGCAATTCTGCCTACTTCAGATCCAGGACTTAGTAATAATGAAATGTGACTCACACATTGGTTAGGAGGTTACGAAGGATGGGAGGAAAGGAACAGAAGACACTCAACTACTCACCATGGATTCTTTCCTCAGCTCGCTGTAGATTCTAGCCACTTTATCCTGATCCATCTGGTTGAGTTTAGGATGAACCTAAACACACAGACAGAGACAGACACAGGTTTACAGTACATACTACAGAGGAGTCCTCAAGAGTTATGTCACGATCAATCAAAGACTACACGGACGTGTACATTATAGTAGAGAGTATATCAAGGACATGATGTAGTACTTACTCGCTCCTTGGCATATATGATGTACTTGCGCAGCAGCTCTTGAGGGATGAGTGGGACGTCAGAGGAGTTGGGCAGGACCACCTCTTCCAGGCCTACAGCGTCCTTGTTGCTGGGGTGATGCTTGATGTGGGAGCCAACCACGAAGCGTGCCAGCATCTCGTCCTGGTGCCGGGGAGGGAGGGAGGAACCAAATCAATTGATGTGACACTCAATGATGTCAAAAATCTCACAAATGGAAAATTAATAATTAGCGCCTATGAAACATTTTTTTTTTGTGTCCGTGGTTGGTCACGATAAGTTCCCAGTGATGCAATTAAATAAAAAGTGCATCACTCTTGTTGATGTAATTATTTAATCCTCAATAATCGTGATATTAATTTTTGGCAAATGGCATGATCGGCTGTCACTTTAAAAATGTAATTTTGTTTACCCGGACAGCGCTGGTTGGCAGCTATCAATGCACTTTTAGATTGACATGTTTGTGCCAGCATCAATGGTGTGTGTGTGTGTGTGTGTGTGTGTGTGTGTGTGTGTGTGTGTGTGTGTGTGTACATGCTTACCTGGACAGGGTCCACGGTGTCCCTGACAACACAGAGGACATCAAAACGAGACACGATGGGCTCAGTGAGGTCAACGTTCTCCGAGAAGGTCAGTGAGGGGTCGTACCTACCACCTAGAGACACAGTCACAGTTCCTAAATGTTATTATAACATTTGTGGAAATATTAAAAATCTCCCTGGACGCAAAAGATTAGTATCTGCTGATTTAAAAAAAAAGATTGATGGGACCATCCCTAACTGCAGTAAACATAATACCTTCATGATGTAGTATAGTAAATGTATAAATACCGATAGGATTGGAGGCAGCGATGACGGTACATCTGGCCTGGAGAGAGGTGACGATGCCGGCCTTAGATATGGAGATGCTCTGTTGTTCCATTGCTTCGTGGATGCTGGTTCTGTCTGCGTCGTTCATCTATACACAAACACAATTATTATTATTATTTGGAGCAGTAAGTGCAGAGTGGCAGCTATATGTGCAATATGAGCAGAGAATAGCTCGTTACTGAAACAGAAAGAACTCAGTGCTCCCTGTTCTACCGAGGCTCAGAGGCCTACTACGACATACTGTCAAATGGATTCCAAATAAACCCTACTTTTAACCCATTGTAGACTATCCCGATTCTAAAAATGTCTTTGAAATACTAACCTAAGTGTATTGAAAAACTTCAAATTATTGTGTAACACCATCAAATTTTTGACATATTTTGATACTGTACATACTGTACAGAACCCGTGTTGGGGTTCCCGTCAACTAGGGTAAAACTACCACTAGGGGTTCCCGTCTTTAATGGGAGGGGCCATCATATCAGTATATCTGTACAGTATGTACAGAATTGTTGATCAGGCCCTCCCCATCTAAAGTAGTAAATCGAGGATGGCCACAAACTGGTGTTGAACTCCCTACCAGAGAAGATTCTAAAAACCATGTTGTTTCGACATCACACTCACTGGTACGTATTCTGTTTAGACGTCTTCACTGGTCCAATTTGACCCACTATACACCCAACAGCATGAGGGACCCAGCCTCAGAGATATATATCGATTGCCTTATCAAACTCTTACCAGACAGACATATTTATTACCTTATCAAACTCGTCGATCAGGCACACTCCCCGGTCGGCCAGCACCAGGGCTCCAGCCTCCAGCGTCCACTCTCTGGTGACAGGGTGTCTCTGGACGTAGGCTGTCAGACCCACGGCTGATGCTCCCTGGCCAGTGGTGAAGACCGCCCGACTGGCCACCTTCTCCACGTACCTGGGGTACAAATACATCCAAATAAACACCTCTCCATGTACCTGGTGTACTAGAGTTTCAAACAAGCCTGAAAATCAAGCACGGCCCTATTCAAACCCTGTACAATGAAGACACTGCCCTGCTTAGATCTCCATATACAGAGTTGAACTGTTCTGACATTCCATGTTGATATGATCTCAAACAATGTACAATTAAGATATGCTCCATGTGTGACCACTGCAACAGAGTTCATTCCATATTGTTGATCCTCTCGCCCTCAGGTGTCTTACTGGTTGATTTGCTTAATTAAAATATATGTATACGTTTTATGTTTAAAAATGGACATACTTGAGGAACTGGGACTTGGCCGTTCCTGGATCTCCACACATGAGAACGTTGATGTCTCCACGGACCTTGTGCTTACCACCTTAAAAAGGACAATATTGTCATTAACATAATTACGGGACCTTGCGTTTACACCTAAGACAAGACAATGCCACCAGATTTGAATGAGAGTCACATCTTCAAATTGACATATAGAGTAAGAGTGCGGCGAAACAGTGAGTTGAGAAAACAGGCTTGAAAGGTTCACTTCTGTGGACTCTTAACATTAATTACACCTATCTTTAGGTTATGTTACTGTACCTGGGTTCTTTGGCTCTCCACCAAACAGAGCGAGGGCCAGCGCTCTCTTGATGTCCTCATGACCGTAGATGGATGGACCCACACTGGCAAAGATCTACATATGGATGGGAAACCAACAACAGCTCAAGGTTACTACTACAGACCTGGATGACTAGATTTAGAAGGGATTTTGTTCTGTTAACCCTTCCGGTAGTGTAGTGCATTTTGGTGTTCCAAGCATTGTTATACTTTAGCTATTGAAAAATAGCAGATCCACAAGCTCATAGCGCGCCACCGAGTGGCGCGCTATGAGCTTGAGGGTTTGCTATTTTAAAAAAAATTGTGAAAAGTGTGGCGCAAATCTTTGAATATATTCTTTCAGAGCAAACATTTTAAACACAAATCTTTGCTTCTGGGGCATCCCTAGAACAACATGTTTTCAGATGGGGGTCCGCAGCCAAATATAAGTAATTCTGGAGGTACTTGGCATGAAATACTGTATGTTGAGCATCACTGACACAGGGACAGATTTCTTTTCAGAAAAACTAGAAATTTAGTGCCAGAAAAAAACAAAAACAAAAAAAAAAAACAGAATGTAGCAGCAGAAACTAGAATCTAGAGTCAGAATGAAGAATCTAGCATCAGGAACTAGAATCTAGTCAGAATAAAAAGGATTATCGTGCCTATCGGACAAGGACAGGTTATGGAGGGACTCAGCGATGCGCTTACTGCCAAGTAACAATAATAATTTACCCTCTCTCCTATCCTCTCGTCCTTGGACAGCGTGGTGATGGCCTTGACGTCCTCGTCCGTCAGCTCGGCCACCGCCACGCGGTTGTCCTTCCTGGCGATGTGATTGGCCATGATGACCGTGGCGAAGACAGGGAAGCCGTTGGCCATGTTAAGGGAGCCGTCGTAGTTGTTGTTGTAGATGCCTGTCAGTTCCTGATGGCGGAAACAGAAACAACATTAAAACACATTGTAGATACCTGTAAGAAAACTTCGCCACTTTAGCATATTTGCTTACTTTAATGATGTTTATGACACAATAAACACTCTCCTAGGGGTGTAATGTGTTGGCTTTCTTTTATATACTTTTGGCACCATGTTCATGACCAAAAACTAGCTCTGGTGCGTAGCTCTACTGCTTCTATTATTCAGCCTTGTAGTAGAGCTATGGATAAAACTAATGTTATATGAAACCCAACCGCTGTGGAAATCTACAAGTAGTATTTGCACCTTCTAACAATATTCTCTATGAAGATTTCTCCGGGCAATATTGGTAGAGGGCACAAATAATAAGTAGATAAAAGGTTACTGAGATTTCCACAGCTGAAGAGAGGCTGATCAGGGTTTTAACTGACAAAATTGACCCATTGGAATATCTACCGATTGACGAAAGGTTCATGAAAACCTTCAAATATTCTAAAAAAAAGAAATTAAGTAATGATGGTACATTGATAGCAATAACTAACAAGACACATGAACAGAGGTTGTACCACGTCTCACTGGATTACTGCCATTGTTGATGGCTCGATTCTGACTACACGCAATCAGGGGTGTAGTGGAGGGGGGACGCGGGGGGGCGGCGTCCCCTCACTTCTCACATCTAAAATGTTTTTGGGGCAAAAGTAGTATATGCTATACTTGTTTTAATAGCGTGTCTGTGTGTGTTGCACAGGCACATGCAAATGCAAGTGTCTTAAAGGGGAATTCCACTCATTTTCAACATTTTACTATGTCATTAATATACCTTTAGAGAATGATGTTGTGTGGACATGGTAAAAAAAAAGTTCCCCCATTCTGTGTTTCCTAGAAATGGAGGTCTGAAAAAAATCATTAGCATGGTAAAATACATCTTGATGACATCATCAAGATGTATTTCACCCGCTAGGGTCCATTTGGTTCACATTTGTACACTCAGAAAAAAAAAAGAAAACGGGTGGAATTCCCCTTTAAGAGGACACTTCTAAAAGCACCACTACAACACTACACGCAACATTACGAGACCGTTAATGATCGGACAGACTTACGATCTCGTCTCCAGGCTTGCAGCTGTCCACCAGGTCGGCCAATAGGATGGCATCTTTGGAGCGAGGGAGTCGGCCAGCCGCCACCTTGCCTGGGCTCTCCTGGATGGTGATTCGCTGATAGTTCTGGTATACTGTCTGCAAGGAGGCAGTCGATTGGATTGTTAAAAAGGGAGAGTTGCCAGTTAAATCTTATTGGTCAGTGCATCTTGATTATTGATTGATTGGATGGATATTTTGAGAAATGCAATCAGTACAGCATACAGTCAAACAAACAAATGGGACCACTGGAAAAAAGGGAGGAAAAAAAAAGGTCTTTGCGGTCTTGTTCCTGGCTATGCAGATTGTCTTTACAGACCAATAAAGAATAGGATTGTTGCTTAAACCTGAAGAAAAATAACTACATCTTTAAAACAAAATAATCTTGAATAATTTAACCAATTAAAGTTAACAGGTCATAATGAATCGAAAATTGTTGGCCATCAAAATAAAATATTAACAGGCGTTTCCCAACTAGCTGGTTAATCTATTAATCTGTCTAAACATGTCAAATGTTTGCATATACTGATTACATACTATTAGGTAATATATTTCCTGCCTATTTGGGCTGAAAATACAATAGGCCAACTGAATACTCAGCATCACTAGTATCAATGAATCGATAATTCCCATGACTCTTACCTCTTCCATGTTGATGTCAAACGGTCCCTGGCTCTGACACTCGGGACAGGATCCAGGCTTGACCTCCTGGTTCTGGGACTGGAAGAATGGCCCCAGGACGAAGTTACATTTGTTACAGTTGTATTTGACCATGCCCAGCTGGGGCAGGACCCCCGTGCAGCAGGTGACCACCCCCGACGTCCGGATCAGCTGGTTCAGGTGGAGCTGCCTGTGGAAATATACAAGGAAAACAATGTTGATCAACATCGAATGCTGCTCATCAACATGAGCGGCGCGCCCAGAGCCAATGGCAACCATTAAACCAGTCGGTCCGCGATCATTTCCATCTAAGACTGATTTTCAGACACAAGATGCAGCAATAAAGAACAAGCGATCGGGGAGGTCAAAGAGAGGCCATTATGTAACTAATCACACTTTGATTTTAATTTTATAGGTTTTGATAGCCTTAGATCCGGAGTTATCAACGTTGACAAGATTTGTATCCCCATACGGTAGAATTGGACTAGATAACTTTGTCGATTGTGCGACAGACCTGCCGCAAATCGTTCAATATCCGTTCTTGTAGCACTATGGGACTTTATCAGGACGGGACTTATGAGGATTGAAGTGGTAATGTACAAGAACTTCCACCTGTACAAACAAAACGTATGCACATGTGCTGTTGTGTTTGTTGTGAGAGAACTGCACATTGCAGGAATACCCAAGCTGAGAGTTTGAGCATCTACTAGCGTTTGTGAACACAAATAAAAGGTGTGTTTGTGTTGTGTGTGCGCAAGCGTTACCTCAGTGATCGTAGTTCTTCCACCAGTGGAAGGTTACAGATTCGGACGTGGATCTCGTGTGCGATGCGGTCATATTTGGGGTACATGGCCAACACCACCTCCTTCGCTGCCTCATCGAACACCTAGACACACACACACACTTTCTTAGCTGACAACTCACTGGGATTAGAAAAATATATACTGTATGTACAATTGTAACCACACAAAGAACTCAACATGTTGATTTGGCACATGGACGAATTATGGCTTGTGCCAAGATGCACATCTCAAAAATTTATAGCATTTTTCGATTTCTTCTTGCTAGGCATTTCAGGCAGGAAGTAACAAGGTTACCTTCAACATCTCGGTAGGAGCTTCAGGCAGGAAGTAGGCCAGGACGTGTTCTCTGGCGGCGAGATCTTCGTAGTTCACCACCAGACTCTCCTTGTTCTCTGAAAGGTTCAAAGTTCACAGATCAATAAAGGTCTTCATAGCTCACTACCAGTGTATCAATGACACAGCATTCTGTCTGAGTATATCCTAATTCCATGAATATCGGATCAGAACAAAACTGTACTGGGCAAAAAAAAATAGCCCATAATACTAACCTTTGCACATGTCAGAGATCTTCTCCTTGAAGACGTTGTGTCCGTTTTCGTCCACGTGTGTCCTCAGGAAGTTCTTGAAGCGATGGTAGATCTCCAACCTGGGAGCGGCCATGGACACCCACTCCCTGACTGTATGTCCCTGGAAGATGATGACAAATATTCAGTTATCAGCCACTAGATATTAAACCAACTGTAAATATCGTTCTTGAGGTAATGGTTTATCCCCCAAAGTCAGCGGCTATATTGGTCACACACATGTGAAAGCATTGTAAAACAGCATGGTCCTCATTGTTTATAATAATAATCATAATAGTGACAAACCTTCATGTCTTCCAGGTTTTCGATACTCTCGATCATTTCCTCGTCCTCTGCCTCTCCGGCCACGCCCTCTGCCGCCCTCTCAGCCAATCGCCTTCTCCGTGCTGCCGGCCGCTCGTCATCCTCATCCTCGCTGTCTGTAAAGAAACAAACAGAACAAAATAATTAAGAGAAGGAGCGCTCTACCCATGTGTGGCACACCATTTCTTCCCGTGTGGAGACCGGTTCTGAAATAAGTGCTTGCTGGACCTGATGCCGTAAATCATTGAACATATAAAGGCAAATCACTCAGTGTTAACATACTCTGTGGGTTGGGTTTTGGTACAGTGAGGCACTTCCAAACCACAGTGTGACTAGACCTTTAGTCTATGACGATTAATTCGTTGATGCATACAAACGACGTCTTACCATACAACAGTCCTCTCCTCAGCCTATCAGAGACGCCTCTCTCTCGGTCCCGCCTCCTCATTGCCTCCTCAGCAGCGGCCCTGGCTCCGGGGCTGAGCTCTGATAGGTCCTCGTCGTCCAGGTCCAACCCCTCCGCCTCGTAGCGGTCCAACTCTGGGATGGCACGGTAGTCCCTGATTGGATGACAGAGCAGACACCACGCGTTATTGACTAATGATAGCTGGATGTTTGGCATTCAAGCCATCATTGAGGCCCCGGCTACACGACTCTGGATCTTTTGTCAAACGCAGAAATATTCCTGCGTTTGGGCCTTTCTACTACACACAAACAGAGTTTTCTGCAAACGGATAAATAAGTGAAGATTTTCGAAAATATCCGGAGCAGCGGAGCCGTGTAGACACGTAAAACGAAAACGATGACGTCACCGCCATCGCCGCGCGTGCGCGACTTTTCAGTTGCCACCCGAAATAAAGCAGCGGGGTTGGGAAAATGTTATTGAATAGCATATTTAAATAAAAACAACACTGTTGTGGAGGGGACTTTTATTGTTTTTTAATTCATAGGGAGGGTGATGATTTTTTTTGTGCAGTTCACATTTCCTCCATATACCTCCAATATTCAATTCACTTCAATAACATAGTCCCTTACTACTAGCAGGTTACGTGGAGAATTTATTTGGGTAACCATGGAAACCAACTCACAAGCTTATTTTTCTGTTGCGCTAAATATTTCTTATCGCCACCTACTGGCCTGGCATACGTGTTGGGAGTCCAAAATGTCCGTTTTGGGTTGCATGTGTGGACACTGATATCTGTGTCGTGTGGACAGGATTTTTTTTTTCCCCAACGGAGGAGGAAAAGAACGGATATTTTCCTCGTGTAGCCGGGGCCTAAGACAAGGGGTTCTCAAGAGCTATAATGAAGAGGGTATGTTGAATATGTAAATCATAAACATGGGCACTTAACACATTAGTAACATTATTTCTCAAAGGTGACTGACCTCTCCATGGCGTCTCCAATGAGCTCCTCTCCGTCTCCATCCTCCTCCTCCTGGATGGTGTGGTCTCCCAGCAGACCCTCCGACTCATCCTCAAACGGGGGCAGGTCCCTGCCGGGACTGGAGGTCATGTCCCCGCGCCGGGGGGTCCCTCTGCTGGGACTGGTGGCGCCCTGGAACGACTCGGAGGAATCCTGGAACATAAAGGAACTTTATGTTAATACGATGCAGTACATCACCCGAAAATACCTCCGCTAGGCCTGCTATTCATTGATTCAATCAAGGGTTGGGAACCACAATAAAACTTTGGACGTGTAGTTTGCCCGACTGCTTTCCGGTCATTTGGGAGGAGACACAATCGTCTATAAAGACGGGAATGGTCCAATCAGGTATTTTGGGAACAATCCTAATTGTTTCTCATGATCAGTGTTGTAGTGGTACTTTTAGAAGTGGGGGGACGCCTCTGAAAGGGGAATTCCCCCCATTTTATTTTATTTTTCTGAGAGTGTACAAATGTGAACCAAATGGACCCTAGCGGGTCCATTTGGTTCCATTTGTACACTCTCAGAAAAAAGGAAACTCATTAACATGGTGAAACACATCTTGATGATGTCATCGCGTCCCCCCTCCACTACGCCCCTGCTCATGATCATCCGATAGCGATATTGTGCGTAAGACTCCACACACACACACACACACACACCACCAGATACCTGTCTAATAACACCTGAACGTGGCCAGTGCATTCCGACTTCTGGTCTCTTAATGAGGGGCAAGTTTACCTTGAATGTTCCCTTTTCAACTTGACAAACTGTAATATTGCACTGTACACCATTTCAGTGGTATAAAAGTCGAACCCTTCCCTTCACACATAGGAAATGGAAAGGAGGCAGCTTAGGAGTTTCGGGCATCTGGTTAGGATCGAGCGTCTCCTTAGGGAGGTCCTAAAGGCATGTCCCACTGGGAGAGGGTAGACCAAGGACCCATAGACTTAGGCACATAGGCACTAATGCTGCTCTGGAGAGGGAAATCTAATCTATGGTCGGGCTGTTGCCCCCACGACCCGACTACGAATAAGCGGTTGAAGCAGGATGTATAGAGGAACAGTTTTGAGGTGGAACATAATGCACAAGATATTGCTTTTTTTGGAGGAAGTCTACTGTCTGCTATACAGTACTCACACTCAAAAATTAAGTTCAATAACCCTGTGTACAAATGAACCCAAATGAATCCCATAAGGTACCACTGAAATCCTGAATGATACCGAAGCTTGCATCAAAACCACTTGTTTTACCCTCCTAAGCTCACATCACATAGGCCTACATCTCGGTCACTTAGAAAAAGCAATATTGTAATAGACTCAGCCCATGTGATTTAGCAAAACAAGCAAGCAGTAGACACAGCTTAGAACAATCAGAACATGGCAACACTGCCTAACCACAGCCACATGGCAACAATATCCACAGCATCCATAGAAGGATGGTGATCATTGATCACAATCACAATCATTGATCACAATATATGTAACCAATCGATCAATAACACATAATAAACACTACACATCCATGAATGAACCGATAAGTTTGCAGTTTATAAATACAAGCACAAATAGGTCTACATGGGTGCAAAACAATCACACACACACACACACACACACACACACACACACACACACACACACACACACACACACACACACACACACACACACACACACACACACACACACACACACACACACACACACACTTAACTCGGCCATATGAACTCACAACACAAGTTACCTACAAGATTATTTCATATTTATTTACTGTTCACTCACTGACGGACAGTGTGCATCATCATTCTATCAAGTGATTTATTGTATGTTCAATATACTCTGACTCCGTGTATTCTGATGATAAATGATATAATATCGTCTCTAGACTAAATTAGGCGACCAACAAGCTCACTAAACGAGATCTCATGCACTTTTGGTAAAGATTGGTTCTAACAGTGAGATGGGGGGGGATAACAGTTATAACTTATAACTCAAGTCATGACAAAGAAAGACTAGTCTACATTCAAAATGTTAGATGTCAAATATCCTGACAGTACAAACCGCATATGACTTTTAAACATATGACTTATGAAAATGTATAAATACACCCAGAAGTGGGTATGTGTCATATGTGCACACTTAAATGGTGTTATTTATTAAATCTCCACTCACCGCCATGCTTTCAGCTCTGTTCTGATTCTCTGCTCCGCACAAAGTGTCTTTTTCCGGACAAGGCTCACTTTTCGCGCGAGAACGACCACGTGACACCGGTTAGCGCGCGAAATCTCATGAATATTCAACGAGGTTGGGCGGGCACGTTAGCGCGAGGCGGCGTTTCGATTGGACGACGGGGAAAGCTCTTTCAGCGTTGTTCCACTCTATTCGCCTTCCTCTGCACGGGGGCGGAGCTGTGCGCGTGGACACAGCGCTGCAGGACGAGACAGCCAATCACAGGCTCGCATCTAGCCTTTTTTTTTAAAGGGAGGAGTTTCGTTCCCGGGAAAAAAAATGTTGCCCAATCCATGCAGTCCTCCTTCCCTGCTTCTTGGCCTCACAAAAGAAACACAGAACACATTATGCCTGCTGGATGGTTCTGTGTAATAAACAGTGTTGTAGTGGTACTTTTAGAAGTGGGGGGACGCCTCTGAAAGGGGAATTCCCCCCATTTTTTTTTTTCTGAGAGTGTACAAATGTGCACTCCATTTGTACACTCTCAGAAAAAAGGAAAATCATTAACATGGTGAAACACATCTTGATGATGTCATCAAGATGTATTTCACCATGCCAATGATTTTTTTCAGACCCAAAAATATTTTAGATGTGAGAAGTGGGGGGACCCCGTCCCCCTGCGTCCCCCCTCCACTACACCCCTGGTAATAAACATGTAGGCTATAGGCATAGATATATTAATTGATTTCCCTTAATCGTCTCCAAAAGGCTGAAGGCATGCAGGGAGAGTGGGTAATAGTATATTTTGCACTCCGTCTGTGCAAGGGAGGATTATCCAACAGGCCAGTTGGGCCCAGGCCCAAGGGGTCAAATTCAGAGTCTGCCCCCAAAATGCATTTAAATTACACAAAAGCAGCAGAGTCCAACACGTTTAATTCAAATGTTTATGTACATCATTTATTAAAGATGTTTCAAGTTCACTTCATGATATACAGTATATATATAAAAAGAAATCCTTCCACATCATTTATTTCATTCACAAGATATTACATTAACCCTTTCATAACATTTCATAGACTGGGTAATAAACAATACCCCATAATAAACGGCCCGTAATAATAAATAGCCACATATATACACACACATTACATACAGCAGATAACGTCAGATAATCTGACTCCGCCAGATTGAAATTACACGTTTGAGATTACACGTTTCATGAACTACTATTTTTTTTAATGTATGATGTTCACAAAAAAACGTCTACCAACGTGCCTCAAACCTGAAAATGGATGTTTTTGTGCTGAGAAGACGCTGTGCGATAAAGCAGGGGTATTTGCTTTTATGGCCCATTTTTTCTGAGAGCCTACAAATCTCAGAAAAAAAGTGTACGCTCTCAGAAAAAAAAAAGAAAATGGGTGGAATTCCCCTTTAAGCGAATTGCACGCATGCTCTTGTCACACAGAGTGTCAATTCCTTAAGGCTGTGTTGTGTACTTGTGAATCTGGCGGTATCAGATTAGTTCTCACAAGGAACCCCAAACTTCAATGTTTAGTTTTGTTATTATTTTTAAAACGGCAGATCTATAAGCTCACAATGTGTCACATCATCACTACACATTTTGATTTTGTAGATCTGTCATTTTTTACAAATATACTGTAATGGTTAAAAGTGGAATATATGCTATTATCAAGCCATTTTTTAGCTGGGGGACCCCCCCTGGACTCAATCAAAGACCCCTCGGGGTACCGGGGACACACTTTGTGAACCACATGCATACAGTAAACAAAAAAAAAAACAAG
Organism: Benthosema pterotum; assembly: GCA_039105355.1. Lineage (NCBI taxonomy): Eukaryota > Metazoa > Chordata > Actinopteri > Myctophiformes > Myctophidae > Benthosema > Benthosema pterotum. The sequence continues at coordinate 31,016,760 of CM076986.1, forward strand.
CAAATCCTCATTGTTTAGTAAGCAATGCATACCCAAAAAGAAAAAGTCACATTCTTGAGCAATAATTGGATATTTGATGACCTATTAAATTGAAGTTGATCAGGGACCAATCTTAACTAGAGCAAAAACAGTATTTCTTTAACTGTTAACAGGTGTCATTTTAATTCCACGAACCCATTGGCAAAACAAAAAGTAGTCTACAGTAGTATAGGGGCCTAGGGGCCTACCTACCTTAACACTGACAACTGGTCAACAGGTATTATTATTACTCTAAGTCCTGATTCACACTGCCAGCCAAATCCAGCCTGAATTGGATCTGAGACACATTGAGCCTGGAATCTGATTCGTTTAAATGAGTCATGTGACCTGTTAGAGTACAATCAGATTTCTATCGTGAAGTGACACAGATCTGATTCAGGCTAGAATTGGCTGCCAGTGTAAAACCGGCCTAAGAAACAGTTCCATTTGTACAGATTCTGAGAGGTTAATCCATTTAGGACATTGGGTGTTGGGGCCTCGATAGGAAAATGGTTGAAGACCATCCATCTAATAGGGTTTAAAGCCATCGATCATATGACAGCACCACGCGAAAGCATCAAAAATTGCAGATCCACAAGCTTCAGAGTGACACGTTTTGAGCTTTTAGATCTGCTACTTTTGAATTGTGTTTCCTAGAATGCTTTTGGACAAAACGTTACTACGCAAGGGTGCGTGTGTTTTTGCCAACACATCACTGGTCCAATACACCTAAACCTAATCATAACCCCATCCTATAAACCTAACCATCGGTCCTATGCTATGTCAGACATACAGTACAGTGTCAATGCAATCAATAGACTTTGCAGAATCAATGTTTTTTTTTTATAACAGTCATGATGGTGACGTAACTGTGAATTATTCCTCCAGTTTTCCCTTTAGCAACATTTATAATTTGATCATTTTAATGTAGTAACATTTCAATGTGATAATATTTCCCATGCAGACACACATTCTTTTCAAGTAGTTTGTTATAATGTACATAAAATATTTCCACTCACGCAACGTCCCACTCCCTCAGAATAAATAATCCCATCGCCCACCCCGCTCCTGTCGTGTTTCTGAGAGGCGCCAGCCTCTCCTATATGCAACTTTTAGTGTATATGTATGTAGTGCATGTTCACAATCGCAAACGTCCACAGTGGTCTGTTTAACTTAAGTTGCGATGATGTACGATGGCATGAGCGCCCATCACTTCACAAAGGTGTGTTTTTATTATTATTAATTATCATTAGGTTAGTCATTACTCACATGAGCAAACCGAGTGCAAGCATTCCAATTGGCCGGTTTAGGGGATGATGAGATTCTGCAAAAACAATTATTCATTGTTTTCAAAGAGAATATTAAAAAAAAAAAGTTATGTTTGTTAGCTTTTGGATCGCTCACTCTGCTCATGCAAAAGTAGGCCATGACCTACGTGTCCGCAATCGCAAGTTGGCACTCTACTGAGTGCAGATCTAGTTAGGAAAGGCAATGTATTCTGTGGGTTCTTTTTCCATTTTCTGGGTTTCATGGAGTTCTAACTCTAATCTGGTACCAAGAACAGTTAATCTGTGCTAATAACAAGGATAAGTGACATCATTCCCACTCTTAGTCCTGCCTGCTCCCGTTGACAGTCCAATCCCATCTAATCCCAGGAACAATACAAAAGTGATTTTAGTGGAAATGGGGAATCATCATCTAATGTACACCAGATGTTATACAGGAGACTATAAGGGGAGGAGAGACTGGAGAAGACAAAATTAATATAAAATCTCCAAGCAAAAGATTATTGTCACATCCTGCCACAAGGTGTCACTGTGTCCCACTGTAACCACCACCTCCAATGATCAAACTAGCCTTTGCATAGTCAAGAGTAGTGATTCTCCACCAGTGGTCCAGTCGGTAACCAAATGGACCCTTTTTAACTCATGAGAGTCCCTCCTTCAATAAATGTATGCTGCTTTGCTACCAACGCACCTGAAAATCAAGCTGGGTGTGCATCTTCTATATAGACTGGCCAACATTAAGTTCGGAAACCTAACTTAGGGAATCATTTTCTTCACCTTAATAATACCTATTACTATAGTATCCTATATCGTTTTAATCATTGATTAGTCACCTTTACAACAAGGTATGGCTTGTAGAGACCGGGCATTCCTGGAATGAGTAACACTGCTAAGCAAGTGGGTTTGCACCCTCAAAAACTTAGCCAAAATGGCAAATTCAACCTAGCTTTGAGGCAGATTCTGACGATATGGGGTCTTAAACAGCACAAACAAAGTCCTGAAAGTGACCCATGCTAATTTTGCCAGGCACACACCTGTAACCGAGTGGCATATTCAAAAACAAAAATGAATGCCAACAGTATATGTGCCAACATTTCATTTTGCCACATGTTTGAGGGTGCAATCCACACGTTTAGCAGTGTTACACATTCCAAGAATGTCCTACAAGCCACACCTTGTTGTAAAGGAGACTAAAACAATATTAGTCACAATACAAACTGGTATTATTAAAAGGTGGAGAAAATAATTACCAAAGTTAGGTTTCCGAACTTATGTAGGCCAGTTTATAACCAAATGGACCGGTACACAGGTCCATTTGGCTTCATTTTCACACTCTCAAGAGTTACATTCTCGTTAAACAACTGCAATAGTATGTTTAAAAGAAGTCTACACACTTAGAAGATGTAGACCAATTGTTATTATTTTTGATCGTTTGCCTGTTATCTTTCCTAATGGTACCACGCACCAATACAGCACAGAAAAACAAAATCAGACCCAGCAATAACAAAATATTGTTTTGGTTTTTGGTCTGTGGTGGCTAGAATCTCAGCCAATGGTGGTTTCTGTGGCTCAAACATGCCGGACAAATAATGGACCATGTCAGATCGTGTGTCCCTCCCCCACCTCAGTTCAGTGTGTGTGTGGGTATGGGAGGGTGTGTGAGAGAGAGTGTGTGTGCGTGTGTTATTTTAGCACTAGCGTGGCCTCGGTCCCGTCCGGTCTCTTCAGGTACAGTCCGTGGGTCAGGTGATGTTCTCTCCTCAGGTATGCGTAGAAATAGTCCGATACCAGCAGGATCTGAAAGACACGAAACCAATGGTGTCAGTCAGGGATGTGCAGAGAATGCTAACTTTATTTATTTTTTTCAACCAAGGGTTATGTTTTAGGTTGGTTTTGGATAGGGATGTCCCGATACTGTATCGGTAAAAGTATCGGATCAGCCCTTTTTTGTCATATCGGTATCGGCAAACACTATATGGATATCGGAAAAGTATCAGTATTGGCCCTTATTTGTCATTATCGGGTCACATATTGGCAAATATACCAGTCTAACCAGTGATCAGACACAGGGGTAAGGTGTTGACAACATGGCAGTTAGATAAAATGTTAGGTCATGTGGAGTTTGCTTTGGAGTTTCCCAAGTGCACATTTGAGTGAGGAGTCTGTTATTCCCTGTAGGTGACTTCATATAAAGGTCTTTTTTTCTTTTTTATATTATTATATATATTCTTATCTGGTATCAGCTAACACAGAAATTGTGGTATCGGATATGAAAAAGTGGCATCGGGACATCCCTAAGATGCACATTTACAGTGGGTGTATAATAGGCCCAAAATTGACTTGTTTGCCAATTGTCAATTCCTTAAGGCTGTGTTGTGAACTTGTGAATCTGGCGGTATCAGATTAGTTCTCACAAGGAACCCCAAACTTCAATGTTTAGTTTTGTTATTATTTTTAAAACGGCAGATCTATAAGCTCACAATGTGTCACATCATCACTACACATTTTGATTTTGCAGATGTTGTGATCTTTTGGGGCCAGATTTAATTACCTGGGGTTTATTATGACTACAGTAGATAGTAAAAAATAAAAGTAAATCATCTTAACAGGGTAGCAGCGCCACCAACCTGTGCCACGTTGAACAGCAGGGTGATGGCGTAGTAGAAGTTGGAGTTGGCGCTGCCGGCGTAGATCCACAGGTGCCACAGGACGGGGAAGAGGGCCGAGCAAGCCAGCATCACACACGACACCAGGAAGATGTTCCTCAAGACTGAACACACACACACACACACACACACACACACACACACACACACACACACACACACACACACACACACACACACACACACACACACACACACACACACACACACACACACACACACACACACACACACACACACACACACACACACACACACACACACACACACACACACACACACACACACACACACACACACACACACACACCTGCATATTAACACTCTCAGTGCCAGCACTTATCCATATTTTTTGAGGTAGCTAGTGCCAGCGATTTTCATCTAAAAGTCATATTTCATATTTCGGTCCATGTTTCCCGTCGGACAAGTTAGTTGGCGACACACTTCCGGTTCCGGGTTGGTCCGTCCCTTATTTTGGTCCGTTCTGATGGGAAGATGCGATCGCTGCTCGCTGCCGTTATTATTGGGATCGTATCAAACCGGCGACGGTGAGCAACGTAGCGTGACGTAGATCAACCTAAGTGGCATCGGTCATAACTATTATTTGATAATGATAAGCGTGGCGTAGCTCTACTGCAAAGGCACGAAAACTGTTAATTAGGGTTGCAAACGAATATTACTATATTCGAATGAATTATCGAACCCCCAAAAAAGATGAGAACCCGAATTTATGAAAGTAAGGTTGGAATTTATATTAACGAAAAAAATGAAAATGCTGTTTGATTTTGAGCGGGAGGCAGTAGTCTAGCTTTACCATACAACGGTGCCATGTGGACACGAGAGACGAGTTAAAAGATAATATGTGGTGTTCATGCAACATGTGGTGTGCTTGTAGATTAGTTATATTCAGGCTACTACACGCAAGCTCAATAAAAAGCTCAATAAAATCCATGTTTGGTTCCAAAGCAGTATAAATGTATAGTTACATCGGTATAGATGTGTCCACAGCAGTATAAATGTATAGTTACATCGGTACAGATCTCTCCACAGCAGTATAAATGTATAGTTACATCGGTACAGATCTCTCCACAGCAGTATAAATGTATAGTTACATCGGTACAGATGACTCCACAGTGGCAGGAAGGACAGGTAGAGGGAGATATCTCCTACGGTGGGATACGACTTGAAGATGGACACCACGGCTATCTGCATGAAGATGAGGAAGACTGGATGATCCCTGAAACACACACACAAACGCACACACCCAATCAAACATTGATATTGATTAAGATGACACATTTGAGGCACAACGGCTTTACATGATTGAAAGCAATACAGTAGACCAGTGGTTTTCAAACAGAATGTCCCCAGCTAAATGATGGCTATTCGGTCACCAAATTGACCCTCATTAGACCTTTAACTCTTGAGAGCGTAACACTGTACACTGTAATTCAAATGTACACACTTTAGAAGTACGTTAGACATGGAATTAATGCACAGTAAGCGGCGGTCTATGATCTCATTCACTGCTGTGTTTGTTGTGTGTGCGTGCACATCTTACTGCAGTTTGATAGACAGGGGGATGGTGTAGAAGAAGACGTTGATCTGGAACACGCAGAGGAAGAAGAGGCGAAAGTGTTGGAACATCTCCGCGAAGAAGTACCAGAAGAGTCCGATGTTAGGGGTCAGGTCTGGAACAGAGAGACTGGGAGAGAGACAGACGAGAGAGAGACACAGACAAGAGAGAGAGAGAGACTTCAAATACAGTACAATACAATACAATACAATCATTTTAATCCCACAATTTTGAAAATCATGTTTTTTTTAATGGGTGGCTGGATCCATACCAGCCGATAATATGGCCTGGAGACTGGACGTGGCAAAACACATGATTTAGGCCACGTTATTGGCTGAAAACTTCAACCCAGCCATCTTTTCAGAGTACCTTGTGCTTCGGTATGTTGACAAGCTTCAAGGAGATGCTAATTTTCCTTTCCAGCTTGATTTGACATTAAACACTTGACGTCATGGTGCGCTACGCTGTTTTGATGGGTATCAGGTTTTTGAGCCTCCATCCGAAAACTGTGAACCCGCACATTGCTGCCGCCACCACCACCACCACCCACCTCCCTCGTCCCCCTCCTCCTCCACTCACATGAATCCATACACGGACGGCAGGAAGTCCCAGGATCCCAGCAGGAAGAAGCTGAGGCCTACCATGATCACCAGGCTGCCCAGGAACATGAAGGCATACTGGAGCAGGAAGGCCCAGAAACTCCACCTGTACACGTTGACCGGGATGTACTGACGCTGCAGAGAGACATAGAAAGAGAGGTTCACTGGGATATACCAACACTCTGGCAGACAAACAAACAGACAGACACAGGTATTTGCTGAAACTGTGAAACACACAGTTAGAAAAGAGGGAGAGAGATGGTCATTCTTGTGCTTCCATTTATGTGGACATATACTACGGCAGTGTAAAGGGCTTTTCACACGGGAATGAATGAATGAGTAATGAACTGCGCCTCTAGTTCATTTCCAACGGGGCCGGCGTTTTGAAATCGGCATGCGATATAGCAAGCGTGTGACACGGTGCATCACCTCAGAGTCCTGTGTTGTTTGTTTTGCGCATGTGCCCATTTTGTACTCTGGTGAGCTTTTATTTTTTACGCCAAGCAAATTGTTTATGTAGACACTGAGAGGCGTGATTGAATATTCGCGATAATTTATCACTCGTCTGTAATACGCTTAATGTGGACAAAGGGTGTTACCGGTCATGTTTATGTGGACATATAAAGGGTGTTACCTGTCGTGTTTATGTGAAGATATACATTTTATATGTTCACATAAACACGACAGGTGACACCCTTTATATTATAAAGGCATTACCGGTCATGTTTATGTGGACATATAAAGGATGTTACCAGCTATGTTTATGTGGACAATGGACATATACAGGTAAAGGGCGTTCCCTGTTGTGTTTATGTGCACATATAAAGGGTGTTACCTGTAGTGTTCATGGGGACGTATAAAAGGGTTTTACCTGCAGCAGGTAGAGCAGTGCAGGAGCGAACAGCGTCAGAGGGTAGATGGACTGATAGGTGGCCAGAGCCAGAAATATGGCACTCAGCAAGGCACTCCCTGTCAAAAACAGACGAGATCCAGTATTTTAGTCATCTTACACCTATTTGTTACATGCTGAAAATAGCAGATCAACAAACTCACAACACTCACAAGTTGTAAGGAAAATTCAAACCTGGTTCAGTGTTAGAGAACATAATTTGTACCTTTAATGGTAGCCAGTATATACAGCGCAATAATGGCGTTGTTAAGGCCGCAGGTGGACTTGGCTACACAGGAGAGGATGGTGAATGGGTTGAGGAGGTAACTGAAAACACACACACACACACACACACACACACACACACACACACACACACACACACACACACACACACACACACACACACACACACACACACACACACACACACACACACACACACACAGTTACATCTGTAGACTGCCGTCTCCTGCATGTTATGAGCCAATGGGCAAGATGGCCAACTTGCATGCAAGAAGGGGGGACAATAGTTAGGAGAGCATAAGAATGTTGGGAGTCTATTCATTTCCAATGGCAGAATGAACGTGAACACTGCTTATGATCCATTCCTTAACTCCGTGAAAACTGAACTAAATACTGGACCCAATCATCACAAGGCATACAATATTTACATACACATATTCATACGGTATTAAAATGCCTTCGGGAGAAATTGGGAGAAAATCCACTGTGTTATCGATCTTTCGTTATACCAGCAACAAACTCTTGCGAGATGGCTACTTTACAAAAGTACCGGTATATAGTGTATCTGGTGTGCTCAGATATACTGCACAGTACTTACAACACGGCTACTTGTAGAGCATCTGATGTGTTCAGGACACTACTTAGAATAGAACATGGCAACTTTCAGGGGTATGTAGTGCATCTGATGTGTTCAGGACAGTACTTACAACATGGCTACTTTCAGGGGTATATAGTGCATCTGTCCGGGACTTCTGATGAGCTCCAGGCAGTCCAAGGCGTAGCGCTCCGCCTCCAGGGCATACTTCTGCTTCCTGAACTGTAATCCCCCCCCAAAAAAAGCAAATCACACATCATCAGATGAACAATAAAACACCTCAGCTAGACTAGAATCCAGGTCGGAAAAAAATATATGATGTATTTGTTGTGGTAAAGGTTTTTCTTGTACAGTAAGTAAAGGGTTACTCACCACTTGTTTGTTGTAGTCCTTTGCAGCAAGGTACAGAGCCACTGCAGTGATGGCATCAGCCAACTGAAAGAGAGACAGAGAGAGGGGCAGTGGTCATATAGTAAGTGGAATCACACTGAGCGCACCATTATGCCCTCTTTTCATTTGATCATTTAGTGCAGGGGTTTTCAACCCTTTTCATCCCAGGGCCCACCATTTATTCAGCATTTGAGCCACAGACACCAATTGAGGATATTTTTAGACCCACAGACCCCAAAACTAAGATTTTACTCTTGAGAGCGTAAAAATGAAACCAAATCGACCCGCAATTTCATTTTTATGCTCTCAAGAGTTACATTTGGTTAAACAACTTAGCTGGGGACCACCTGGAGCCCTCTCAAGGACCACTGGTGGTCCCCAGACCACCTGTTGAAAAGCCCTGATTTAGTGTATTGAGTGAGCTGTCGTTCGGAAACCTGTTGCGAAATACTCCGAATGTGGGGCGTTGTCAGTGTTAACTAATTATAACTGTAACTAACCGGCTAATTGACGATCATGATGACGTCATCATCATCAGTACTCACCATGAAGGTAATCTCTGCGTAGTCCACCACAAAGTGGAACAGGTAGATGGTGAGAGGAGTCTGAAATGACATCACAGTGTCAGTGACATCACACATTCATATCAAAGACAATCACCAGAGCAAGGTGCGTATACATGTGTGCACGACACGTGTGTGCATGTGTTCGCATTACCTCGTGAAACACATCTCCAGAGTAAGGGGAGATTCCCAGGTCCAACAGAGCCAAACCCTCCACCACTGAAACACACATTGATTAATGTCTTGCTGGCAATCTCACGATAGGTATGTGTTACGATGCAGAGGCCATGATACAATATGGGTCGACATTATAATTGGCCCGATGGCCCGAAACAGGTTTGAAAACACGTGCGGACCACCAGATGGCGCCCTATACTGGCCCGATGGGGCCAGTGGTAAAATGCCCTCGTTGGCGCCTGCACATGTTGTTATACAAACCGTTGGTGCGCCCACACATTTGTTGTACAAACCTTTGTTGTATGGTCGCCTTGTTGGTGTTGTTTTGTAATTGTTTAAGTTTTATTTATATTTGGTTTATTAGCACAAAAAATATTTTAGGCATTCTGCATTGTATAAGGGTCAGCTTGCTGAACGGTCTACTGGTTTTGACCCCCATGAAAAGAGTGCTGTTAACTTGAATGCATTTAATGCATTAATAAATGGTGGTCTTTTTTGCAGACTATGGGGATCGATTACCTGGGCCAGTGGTTACAGTTGTGGGGCCAGTGATTCTTAAAAGCCACTGGCCCAAAGGGCCAGTGGCAAATTTCCCTTAATGTCTACCCCTGTACAATATATATTGATACATCAATTTAACAATATATAATTCGATTATACGTTTATGCAAAAATAATGACCATGTTGCAGAAATACAATATATCTTTAAATTTAAAACAAATGTCTAAACATGCTAACAAAAAATCTGGGAAGGGAGTGTAGTACAACTTGCAAAGGGGACTTTGACAACATTAAACAGAGGTACGTTTGTCAACTGATCACCAGATAATTCATGATGTTCATTGCCATATCAATATAGTAGCCTCTCGATCGATATATGCAGGGATGTAAAATTAAAATACACAGCGGGCCAAAATAGAAAAATTGGTACAAGTCTGGGACCGCCACTGGACTGTTTTTTAACACACGAGACACCAGTTTGAGGATGTCCCAGGAAAACAGCAAAAAAATAATAATAATTTTCTGTCAAAAATCTATGTCCCTTAATAGTAAATTAACTGAAAATGCATTATTAAAGCTCAGTTTCCTGTTCTATGATCATCCATGTAGTAAAATGAGAAGGTAAATCAATTGAGTTGATCAATTGAAGTTGAAGTAAAACAATTAGTTGTTTTTATTTCTTATCTTGGTGTCTGTTTGCAATATACGGAACCAGAGGGCCAGTTATAAAAGTAATTAAATGTTTGAGTTTGACATGGATATACTGCATGTAACGCCCAGGTGTCTGATCAATCTATCGAATATGTCAACAACTAAAATAAACCACATGGATTCATTTGGACAGGATGGATTGTGCGTTTACGTGCCAATATCCAAGGTACTTCACATAGACGGTGCAGTATCATTCACCCATTCACACGCCTATGGTGAGGAACCCATGCAAAGCACCAAAGCACCAACCAGCACATCATTAGGGGTTCAGAGTTTTGCTCAAGGACATTTAGACACCAACGAGTCAAGTCGTCAAATTGCCCATGCAAATAAAGCCAATTTAAACTAAACTGAATGTGATTGATTCACAGATTGATTGATGCATTTACTAACAGTTTGCATTACACTTGTTTACAACAGGCACCGCCATTTAGATATTAGTGCACAACAAATGTACACTTCCAAGAATTACAAATGCACACTCCAAAGAATTATGAAATCATCATAAAGGAAAAAGGGTAAAGGAAAGGTGTAGGGTTATATAGCAGTGGCTCCCAAACTATTTCATGTCAGCAGCTGGTTAACCAGATGTAATATGAGAGTGTAAAAATGAAACCAAATGGACCCGCAAGGGTCCATTTGGTTTCATTTTTACACCCTCAAGAGTTAAAATATTCATCATGTGAATTAGCCCAACTTAGTCTACACAACTAGAGAATGTAGAAGATTAATGGTCATTTTGATCTGTATGTTCCAGGCGAGCATCTAGCACATTTCTAGTGCATTTTGGAAGTGCCACTAGTGCATTTTGGATCTTGTCCAGGCCACTAGGTGGCGCAGGCCACCGGGAAAACTCCCTGTACTCCAGACGGCCAATACGCCCCTGGATTCTGCCTTGCAAAGCAGAATCATGGAAACAGTGGGGTTTGTACAGTCCGATTTGCAGATGCAGTAAGGGACCCCCTGGAACTCTATCAAGAGCCCCCCTAGCTGGGGGAGGCGGTGGGTGGGGGGGTCCCCGAACAACATCCCCCTACGCGAACCACTGACGGTTCATTGACGTGACTGTGTTTGAGAACCACTGATTGTTTATTGTGTGGGGCTGCATGGAGTCAGAACCAGGAAGGAAGAGATCACAGAAAAGCCCCTACATCGTACACTTTATTTGAAATATGTCAATGAGATCATGATCCGACCCTCACCTCTCTTCCAGGCGTTGAGCGGCGACACCACCTCCACCCGGTCCGCCACCAGAGCCGCCAGACCGGACCTAAACAGAACCGCCCGGATCGTCACAGACACCACCAGCAGCAGAGTCAAGGGAGCCGCCATGTTGGACTGACACAGCGCCGGGGAGCTATGGTGCAAATCGTAGGAGCATCCCGGAAGGTTCATTAATATTCATGAGGTGCTGCTCCGAGCATCCAATCACGTTCACGCGAGGAGGCGGAACTTCCAAAATGCGGCGCTTGTTTATCTGCCGGCTACTACTAGTCGGGCGGGGCGAAGCATAGTTTTACTGAGGTTCTGTTTAGGGTTAGTTACCGCATAAAGCACCGTCTAACTCTAACCCTAACCTAACCCTAACCCTAAACATAACCCCAGTAAAACTAGGCTATGCCTAAACCTAATCCTAACCCTAAACTTAACCTCAGTAAACCTATGCCTAAACCTAACCTAACCCTAAGCATAACCTCAGTAAAACTTCCTTCGCCCCGCCCGACTAGTAGTAGCCGGCAGATAAAACAAGCACTGCATTTCGGAAGTTCCGCCTCCTCGCGTAAACGTGATTGGATGCTCGGAGCAGCACTTCATGAATATTAATGAACCTTCCGGGATTATCCTACGATTTGCACCATAGCCGCCGGGCTAGGGGACAGCGAGGCACGACGGGAAATGTAGTGAATAATAATGCACCACCACTAACCACCCAACAGAACAGTCAGACACAAATGTAGGCCTACTCTGCTTTAGATCAGGGGTTTTTCAACCTTTTTCCTGCCAGGGCCCACTATTTCTTCAGAATTTGAGCCACGGACCACCATTTGGGAACATTTTTATCCCCACAGACCCCAGAACTAATGACTTCTTTTGCTGTTGTCCACAATAACAGGCAGGATTTGGGGAACAAAACATGCAAAAACATGCAGACAAAAAAATAACCATAAATCTTCCAGTTGCGTAGACTTGGGCTAATTCACATGATGAATATTTTAACTCTTGAGAGTGTAAAAATGAAACCAAATGGACCCGCAAGGGTCCATTTGGTTTCATTTTTACGTTCTCAAGAGTTACATCTGGTTAACCAACTTACCTGGGGACCACCTGGAACCCTCTGAAGGACCACTGGTGGTCCCCGGCCCACCTGTTGAAAACCCCTGCTTTAGATGATTTGCAGATATAAACAATCTAACAACTGATCAATCAATCAATCAGTCAATCAGTTTTTTTTTTTTTTTTTATTGGTCACACTCACACCAGTGCATGTCGAGACATATAGGCCTGAGGCTCTTCCACAGTGCCACAAGACAAAAGACAAAAAAGACAAACAATTGAGCAGCAAGTTAATCAATCAGTCAGTCAGTCAACCAATCTCTTTTTGCTTTTGTGCCTTTACAGTGAAGACAGACAGGAAAGAGGGACAGAGAGAAGGGGAGAGACATGCAGCAAGGGTCGCCAGTGTTGTAGTGGTACTTGTAGTTAGTTGTAGTTAGAAGTGGGGGGACGCCTCTGAAAGGGGAATTCCCCCCATTTTATTTTATTTATTTTTTATTTTTTATGAGAGTGTACAAATGTGAACCATTTGGTTCCATTTGTACACTCTCAGAAAAAAGGAAATTCATTAACATGGTGAAACACATCTTGATGATGTCATCAAGATGTATTTCACCATGCTAATGATTTTTTTCAGACCCAAAAATATTTTAGATGTGAGAAGTGGGGGGACGAATATGACTGAAACAGTGAAGTAGGTGGTCAATCTTCAATGGGTTTAACTGGTTTAATCCTTTTCAGAATCAGAAAGACTTTATTTACATCATTGTCACGTAATTAACGGTGCAATAATGGTGGAATTAAACAAAAGCGTAAGAGATATAGCCTACTCTGTACATGGTCAACATCTGGACAAATGATCAGCTTCCACACGACAGAGAGACAATAATGTAGGCTAGGGGATGGATGATAAACATACAGTATACTTCGAATTAGGCCTAATTCTTGGATCGGAATTGCAGGTAGACCGCCAAATATCCAAACAAGGTGTGTCTGAGATATCACCTTCACACGGTTGGCTAAGTATATTATAGGCTATGTATGCGCACATCTTTTTCAGAATATTACTACAATTTCAATCTATTGAATATGTTTTGGTCAAATATGTTTTTATTGAAGACATAGGCCTTTTATTGAAGACATAGGCCTTGCCATTGCTGCAAAACTATTCCATGAATATTCTATCTCCATAATATGGTGGCGGTGTGTGGCGTCGCTGAGCAGTATGGGTGGGAGGGAGGGATTATTTTGTCATGTCATTCATTTATTTATTTAGCTTAAAAAAAGTAATTCTGTAATTTTGTGACAAATGCAACACAATAGATGCAGAACTCATTCACAGCTTCGCCCTCTTGCCCACACTGCCCCCCAGATACATAGATATTGAACCTATAGTGAACTAATTTCACTGAATCTCGAAAGTAATATAAACCGTATCATTTTAATTGAATATAGTCAATCATCCTCCACCTCCTCCACATTCTCATTCTCCTCCACATCCTCCACCTCCTCCATCTCCTCCACATCCTCCACCTCCTCCACATCCTCCACCTCCTCCATCTCCTCCACATCCTCCACCTCCTCCATCTCCTCCACATCCTACATCTCCACCACATCCTCCTTCTCCACCTCCTCCATCTCCTCCTCCTCCACCTCCAAAAAACCAGCCTCCTCCACCTCCAAAAAACCCGCTTCCTCCAGAGACCCAAACGCTTCTCCCTCCGTGCATCCTCTTCTCTTGTTTTCGATCTCCACCACATCCTCCTCCTCCATCTCCTCCACCTCCTCTTCCGTGCATCCTCTTCTCTTGTTTTCCTTCTGTAAAATTGTAATCAAATTACTTTCTCAGTACTCCATGTCTTCCGGCTGTTAAGACAGTCTGGTGGTCCTTCCCATTTCCTGCATATATTTTGATCTATCGAAGTGCACAGTGCTTTTGTAAGTAATGTATTTCTATAACGGCACTCACCTTTGCGCTTGCTGCCTGCGCACGATATGAAGACCATCAGTAGAACCAAGATCAGTACAAAGACAATGTACACAATGCCCTGCACATCAATCCCACTCTGTCCCACAGGTCCAACATGTTCTGCTAAATGTACAAGGATTAGCCTAATTAATATAAATACACTTAAATGTTTTGGGGTTAAAAAGCAGTTTTTTTCCTGATCCGATATTTCTATAACAGTCTATGTCATGATATGTATTATGTATAGATAATATCAATACTAGTGATGCCCCAGTCTGACTCCGATTACCTGAAAATGAAATCGGGACAACCCTAGTTGTCTTATAATAGGCAATTTGTAGTATAATCTGAGGCTCTTTTAGGAGTCAAGAAAACCCATGCAGTGCAAGTGCAAAAACATAAAACAAATGAAACTGAAAGAGCAAAAAAGGTACAGCAAAGAGTTTAGATTTGAAAAAATATACAGTATATATACTGAATATTCACCTTGACTGGACGCATTGGAGAGGAAGGTACTCAGCACTGAAAACAATAATCAAGTTAAGCATAAATACACAACAAACACAGTGTAACACAGTGTAACACACACAAGTGAATAAAAGATGGAGTGCCTTAATGACGGAATGCAATGATTTTTTTCCACCCTAAAACATCATCAGCCATTATTTTTTTTATAGGAATCCATCACCTGAACTGATGGATCACCTCCCACCCGTTTTGGTTTTGACTCCTTCAAAGCCAAATAATGTTTTGCCAGTGTCATTATGTGCCAGTCATCAGTGTTCAGTGATTTCATTAGTTTAATTGTGAATACAATTATGTGAGGGTTAACACCCGCCGATAACAAGTAAGAAGTAGCTGCTGCCTAGTACATAACAAAGCTGCTTTTATTTATCTATTGTGTAGGGCCAGCCCCGGACGAACGACGGACCGTAGCGGTCCGTTGTTGTGACATACTGTATGTGACCGCTCACATGACCAGAACGCTGGCTTCTGATTGGAGTCTCCATTCAAGCCATGTAATACGTACATTTAGATAATCTAGTCACAAGTTACTAATTTCATAAACATTTTAGTCAACTAAAGGCAGTTGATTTTAAGCAACAAAATATAGTCTTAAAAATGCTCAGTGGGGTGAAAACAAAAAATGTCTAATTTATATCTTCAGTACAATAAAGGCATGTAGCCTATGCCTTCACTGAAATGATTCAAACATTAAGTTCAATATTGACCTAACCTAAACTTTGCACTCTCGGTGGAAAGTTTATGTTAGGTCTCCTATGATTGACAGGAGACAGTTGCACAACATCTATTTAAAAAAAAAAAAAAAAAAACAGGTACTTACTGGCGGTAAAACTGCAGATTTTAACAAAATAATTCCTGTACTCCTATACGAAATTAATGCATCCATACGGTTTGCTCCAGCATGAATGAGATCATGTCTCAGGCGTGTTACAACTTACTTGCAGGGCTTATATCTATTGCCAAGACAGTAACCCTAATCCACACCTGACCGTGTGTCCATTGTTGTTTTCGGCACGGATTGGACGTCAGGTGACTTTTTTTTAAACTGGTGATGGACCGTGGAAAATTACAGAGCCTGAAAAGAGGATGTGTTCTCTCTGGACGCAAAGAACTCCGCCACCCCACAACCCCAGAGGGACTTCGACAAACAATGTGCAGTGCAACCCAGATTCGGCCCAAACAAGGGAGTACTGTACATTCTTTTCTCTCCTATGCCAGCAAATTGTGAAACGTCCTAGTAGCAACAGTTATTAAGACATGCTAATCCCTTGACTCCTTCAAAACCACTCTCAAAGGACATCTATGGACAGCTGCAATTCGAAACTGGCCTCTACCTCCACCAGTGGAGTATTTACGGGTGAGCCAGAGTGGGCCATAGCCCACCCATACAGAGAGCTGGATACAGTATATATACAATATATATACAGTATATATACAGTATATATATAATGTAATAACTGTAATAAAAATGAGATTTTTCTATAATACAACAATGTGTTACGTTAAGCCTTTCAAATCAAGACTAGACCAAATCACAGCCCATATGGGGATGATCTGTAAGTAATTTCCAGGACATATTCACCAATGAATTAATAAAGCTATAGCTAAGATATTCTGGGCCAGATCTGACTAGCATTGATTTAAGTAAGCCTGTCCTCAATCTGACTCTCTCTGATTCATCCAGAAATGTCCATTTTTAGTGGACATGTTTTGTGTTGGTTGAAAGTAGTTAAATTCTGGGCCAGATTTGACTTGTCTTGGACTGCCTTGATCTGGCCACTAATTCGTCCCAGTCCTGACCGTGCTTGCTGGGATATCTGTCATTGCAATGTGTACAACAATATTACTGTAAATTACTGTTAATAAAATCAGTCAACGAACCGACCAACCAACCTGTAATCATATTTTAAAAGGATCCCTGACTAATAAGATAATCATCGCTTAAAACATTATACTTTCCCTATACATATAACTAAAATAAACAAATAAAAACACCAATGGCATCTTATTTCGTCTTCATAAATAGAGAATATTTGACTCAACAGGAACTGCTCCTGGCGCAGGGTGATGATGTCACGTGTGATCTAGCACTATAGAATATATGGATGAACATGCTCATGTGACATGTTGTGTTGTGTTTTTATCGGCATGCTTTATTTATAGAAGTCAAGTATAATGTTTTAAGGCATATTTGTCTTATTAGCCAGGGATCCTTTTGAATGCATGTCTAATGCTAGTGTAGATTCATGGAATCTTGTTGATGAATCCAACAATGCCACCTGGTGGATCACTAGATAAACTCTAAACTCTACATTAATTGAATCATCAATTATAACAGTTGAAACAGAAGTAGATGGGTCTTGGATCTTTAACGGGTTTAACTGGTTTATTTCTTTTCAGAATCAGATTTTGTATTCACTTTATTGCAAAAATAAGGGTGAAATTAAGCAGCAGCATACTGTATGTATATTCTGTAGCCAGGCCTACAAGGTCAAGGTCGGTTTCCGCACAACAGAGACAATAATGTAGGCTGGGAGATGGAGACTTAATTAATATGTACTTATTAATTATTAATTAACAGCTTACATAATCCTCAAGTCTGAAGTAGACATTAGTGCCAAATATCCAAACATTTCCAACAAGGCGTGTCTGAGATATCACCTCACCTTCACACGGTCGGAACAGTGTGATCTGTATGTACACATCTCCCCACAATATTACTGGATTTTAACCGAAATAATTTGACTGAATCTTGAAAGAATCTATACCGCATCATTTTTAATGTAATAGCCGTTCAGAGGGAGGACTGCATATCGCATCAACAACCTCATTCCCCACAGTCTCCTCCACAATCTCCACCATCACCACCTCCACAGTCTCCTCCTCCACAATCTCCATCACCACCTCCATCCCAGCCTCCTCCACCCCAGCCTCCTCCGCGCCTCTTCTTCTGTTGATCTCCTTCTCCTGATGAAGTGAAGCCACATAAAGGTAGAGACAAGCAGGCGTGGCCCTCGTCATTCACACGTCATTCACACAATATCAACTTGGGCAGGGGTCCTTAGCTTGACATGAACATTTTTTGAGAACTGACATAATTCGACCAATGTGGTAGTACTTAGAGTACTGTAATAGGAGAGAGCCAATGCTACGGCTGAACAGAGACTGCTATTGGCTGAAAAGCACACGTGAGCACACGAAAAAGTCGAAAAGTCCGCAGTCTTGGCCGCCATGTTTGGATTTTTTGGCTGTGGATAGGAAATAAAAATGGCCCTTGCGGAAAAGTGCCGCAAAAACCTGCGTCCTGGGGACGCACGGCCTTGTGGCAAAAAGACGTTGCGTTCAACGTCTCTTTCCATCCAGCACCTATGTATAAAACACGTCACGTGAGGTCAAGCCGCTGCGTCCAAAGGACACAGTTCGCAGTATGGTGTGCCCAGACTGCCCGTAGGAATTCAAGTTCCAAACAAACACACTCGCCCATCCAGCTCCATTGACAGCAGATCGCACATTCGCAGTTAAATTGGCGAAATGACCGCATTTTAGCACATTTTAATGCATTAATAGACCTAACTTTAGCGAATAATGATTTGTTTTTAGTTAATGTATATTATAAGAAAATAGGCTGTGCTGTGATGCAGTGGTTTTCTATACCGGCACTCACCTTTGCGCTTTCTGCCTGCGCACAACATGAAGACAATCAGTAGAATCAAGATCGGTACAAAGAGTCCCAACACTGTCAGCACAATGTCCTGCGCATCAATCCCACTCTGTCCCACAGGTCCAACATGTTCTGCTAAATGTACAAGGATTAATTTAGTATAAATACACTTAAGTGTCTATGTCATGATATGTACAGTATTATGTATAGATAATATCAATAGGCCCACTAGTGATGCCCCAGCCTGATTGCGATCACCTGAAAATGATGTGATCGGCCACGATTTCCAAAGATGTGTCCGGATCGGGACAACCCTAGTTGTCTTATAATAGGCTATTTGTAGTATAATCTGAGACTCTTTTAGGAGTCAAGAAAACCCATGCAGTGTAAGTGCAAAAACATAAAACAAATGAAACTGAAAGGGCAAAAAAGGTGCAGCAAGGAGTTTAGATTTGAAAAAATATGCAGTATATATACTGAATATTCACCTTGACTGGACCCATAGGAGAGGAAGGTACTCAGCACTGAAAACAATTATCAAGTTAAGCATAAATACACAAAAAACACAGTGTAACACAGTGTAACACACAAGTGAATAAAAGTGCCTTAATGACGGAATGCCATGATTTTTTTCCACCCTAAAACATCATCAGCCATTATTTTTTTTAGGCTATAGGAATCCATCACCTGAACTGATGGATCACCTCCCACCCGTTTTGGTTTTGACGAATTATTTAAGGGTTAACACCCGCCGATAACAAGTAAGAAGTAGCTGCTGCCTAGTACATAACAAAGCTGCTTTTATTTATCTTATTTATCTGTTGTGTAGGCAACGTTCGTCCGGGGCCAGCCCCAGGAGGTCTGTTGTTGACCGTAGCGGTCCGTTGTTGTGACATACTGTATGTGACCGCTCACATGACCAGAACGCTGGCTTCTGATTGGAGTCTCCATTCAAGCCATGTAATACATACATTTAGATAATCTAGTCACAAGTTACTAATCTCATAAACATTTTAGTCAACTAAAGGCAGTTGATTTTAAGCAACAAAATATAGTCTTAAAAATGCTCAGTGGGGTGAAAACAAAAAATGTCTAATTTATATCTTCAGTACAATAAAGGCATGTAGCCTATGCCTTCACTGAAATGATTCAAACATTAAGTTCAATATTGACCTAACCTAAACTTTGCACTCTCAGTGGAAAGTTTATGTTAGGTCTCCTATGATTGACAGGAGACAGTTGCACAACATCTATTTTAAAAAACAGGTACTTACTGGTGGTAAAACTGCAGATTTTAACGAAATAATTCCTGTACTCCTTCGAAATTAATGCATCCATACGGTTCGCTCCAGCATGAATGAGATCATGTCTCAGGCGTGTTACAACTTACTGGCAGGGCTTACATCTCTTGCCAAGACAGTAACCCTATCCACACCTGACCATGTGTCCGTTGTGTTTTCGGCACGGATTGGACGTCAGGTGACTTTTTTTAAACTGGTGATGGACCGTGGAAAATTACAGAGCCTGGAAAGAGGATGTGTTCTCTCTGGACGCAAAGCCACCCCACAACCCCAGAGGGACTTCGACAAACCATGTACAACCCAGATTCGGCACAAACAAGGGAGTACATTCTTTTCTGTCCTACGCTACCAAAATGTGAAACGTCCTAGTAGCAACAGTTATTAAGACATGCTAATCCCTTGACTCCTTCAAAACCACTCTCAAAGGGCATCTATGGACAGCTGCAATTCAAAACTGGCCTCTAAAGATATTTACCTCCACCAGTGGAGTAGTTGCGGGTGAGCCAGGGTGGACCATAGCCCACCTATAGAGAGCTGGATCCACCCATCCATTAAAAAAATATACATTATATTATAACACAACTGCTCATAATGTAGGCTAATAATGGCTTACAATGTAATAAAAAAAGAGATTTTTCTATAATACAATAACGTTAAGCATTTCAAATCATGAATAGACCAAATCAGCAGGTTTTACTGGTTTATTTCTTTTCAGAATCAGACTTTGTTGTCGCTTTATTGCAACGTAATGGTGAAATTAAGCAGCAGCATAATATACTGTAGCCTATATTCTGTAGGCCGACAAGGTCAAGGTCGGTTTCCGCATGACAGAGACAATACTGTAGGCTGGGAGACGGAGACTTAAAGGGGAATTCCACCCATTTTCAAAATTTTCCTGAGAGGATACAAATGTGAACCAAATGGACGCTAGCGGGTCCATTTGGTTCCATTTGTACCCTCTCAGGAAAAAGGGGTCTGAAAGAAAAATCATTAACCTGGTGAAATACTGTACATCTTGATGATGTCATCAGATGTATTTCACCATGTTAATGATTTTTTTCAAAACTCCATTATTACAAAATACAGAATTGGGGGATTTTTTTTTATCATGTCCACACAACATCTCTAAGGTTTAATGACATTTTAAAATGTTGAAAATGGGTGGAGTTCCCCTTTAATTAATATGTACTTATGTACTTAGGCTAATTAAATAGCCTATAATCCTGAAGTCTGAAGTAGACACTAGTGCCAAATATCCAAACAGGTCTGATATATCACCTTCACATGCGCGGTCGGTAGGCCTACATGTGATCTGTATGTAGACATCTCCTCATAATATACAGTATTTTAAATAATTGGATGGATTTCAAAATAATTTGACTGAATCTCTGAAAGAATCTATACCGCACCATTTTTAATGTAATAGCCGTTCAGAGGGAGGACTGCATATCGCCTCAACAACCTCCACCACCACAGCCTCCTCCTCCACAACCTCCACCACCTCCACCACCACAGCCTCCTCCTCCACCTCCTCCACCCCAGCCTCCTCCTCCACCCCAGCCTCCTCCTCCAAATCCACCCCAGCCTTCTCCTCCTCCTACTCTTCCTCCAACTCCACCTACATAGTCCCTGGGCGCCAAAGAGTAGTCACAGGCAACTCCACTTCCGCCTCCGTGCCTCTTCTTCTGTTGATATCCTTCTCCTGATAAAGTGAAGCCACCTAAAGGTAGAGACAAGCAGGCGTGGGCCTCGTCATTCACACAATATCAATTTGGGCAGGGGTCCTTAGCTTGACATGAACATTTTTTGAGAACTGACATAATTCGACCAATGTGGTAGTACTTAGAGTACTGTAATAGGAGAGAGCCAATGCTACGGCTGAACAGAGACGGCTATTGGCTGAAAAGCAGTGCACATGTGACGACGGCTATTGGCTGAAAAGCAGTGCACATGTGACGACGGCTATTGGCTGAAAATGTTTGGATTTTTTTGGCTGTGGATAGGAAATAAAAATGGCCCTTGTGGAAAAGTGCCGCAAAAACCTGCGTCCTGGGGACGCACGGCCTTGTGGCAAAAAGATGTTGCGTTCAACGCCTCTTTCCATCCAGCACCTATGTATAAAACACGTCACGTGACCTCAAGACGCTGCGTCCAAAGGACGCAGTTCGCAGTATGGTGTGCCCAGACTGCCAGGAGGGATTAAAGTTCCAAACAAACACACTCGACCATCCAGCTCCATTGACAGCAGATCGCACATTCGCAGTTAAATTGGCGAAATTACCGCATTTTAGGACATTTTAATGCATTAATAGACCTCACTCTAGTGAATAATGATTTGTTATATAACTTGCTTTAGTTAATGTATATTATGAGAAAATAGGCTGTGCTGCAATGCAGTGGTTAACTATGTGGGCCCATGTTTGGAACTTGCAGAGCTCCAGTCAGCGCGAGATGCGAGATCAAAGTGCGTTGCTACTCTCTTTCTACAGTACACTAGTAGTAGCCTACTCACCTTTGTTCTTTCCCCCTGCGCACAGCATGCAGACAATCAGTAGAACAAACAGCCCCAACACGACCAGTACAATGTTCTGTGTATCCATCCCACCCTGCCACACAGATCCAGCATGTTCTGCTAACGGTACAAGCATTGATTTAGTAAATACACTAAATAAAAAGCTCTATCTTACAATTAGGGATGTCCCGATACAGATGTGACCCAATATATTTTTTTATTTTCATAACCGAACACATCTGTCACATCACAATAGTGCAGGGAAAAATTGCCAACATTATTAAATTATGTTCTCCACCTATATAATGCTAATTTGTGTTGTATCCTATATATTTTTTAATCATCGATTAGTCATTTAGAGTTCAAAGATTCCTGGAATGCATAACCTTGCTCAACGTGTGGGCTGCACCCTCAAAAAAATTCAATTGAATTTCAAGTGCTGGCAGGTGTGTGACAGTCACAGGTGTTTACCAGGGGTCCTGTCTATTTCTTGACTTTGTTTATGACCCCATATCTTCAGATTCAACCTTGCCTCAAGGCAAGGTTGAATTTGCCATTTTGTTTGTTTTGCGGGGGTACAACCCATCAGTGTTCCTCATTCCAGGAATGTCCGATCTCTATATGCCATACCTTGTTGTAAAGTTGACTGATCAATGTTTAAAACGACATAAGATAAAATACAAAATGGTATTATTAAGGTGGAGAAAATAATCCTCAAATTTAGGTTTCTGAACTTATGTGGTCAGTGGGGAAGTTTTTATAATATCGATGTGCGGTTCACATTTCTTTGCTACCAATCCAATTCCGATCACCTGAAAATGACGTGATCGGCTCTGATTTCCAGGGCCGTGATCGAATCGGGACAACCCTTTGTCTTTGGTTGTGTTTGGCCTATAATTAGATAAGGGTCTTCCCCATCTCTGAAGCTTTTTTGAAATGAAACAAGTGAAACTGAAAGAGTAAAAATAAAAAAGTGATTAGTTTAGATTTACAAATAAATATAGATTCACCTTGACTGTGCCCATAGGAGAGGAAGGTACTCGGCGGCACTGAAAAGTTAAGCATAAATGTCTGTGCTTTGAATATTACTAACACAAATACAGCCATTCAGTGCGCTACCATACACAAATGTTATGTTTTATTTAAAAGTAAATAAAACTAGCCATCATCATCAGTAGAAGGCAATGCATTAGCCTGGCTACGGCTGTGAGCACACGATAGCCGAAAAAGTCTCCAGTCTTGGCGTCCATGTTTGGAGTTTTTGAATGGCTGTGGATGGGATATAAAAATGACCGTTGTGGCAAAGTGCCGCAAAGACCTGCGTCCTGGGGAGTGGGGACGCACGGCCTTGCGGCAGAATGACGTTACGTCCAACGTCTCTTTCCATCCAGCACCTGTATTAAACATGTCACGTGACCTCAAGACGCTGCGTCCAAAGGACCAGCAGTTTGCAGTATGGTGTGCCCAGCCCTTAATAACAGTCTTAATAACGTCTTACTGCCGCAAGACCGTGTGTCCCTCCCTAGGACTCAGGTCTTTGTAGCACTTTGCCGCAACGGCCATTTTCATTTCCCATCCACAGCCATTCAAAAAATCCAAAAAATGGCGGCCGGGACTGCTGACATTTTTTGCTATCGTGTGCTCACAGCCTAAGAAAGACGGAATCAGCTGTAAGCAAATAATGTTTTGCCAGTGTCATTATGAGGCTGGCTCATTGGCCAGGCTAGCAGTGCATGGCTATAACTGTGTCTCTTCTAGTGTTAGGTTTGAAAGTGATTTTATTAGTTTTAGTCCTCAATTACATTTAGATTATCAAATAATAATTCACTCATATCAACTATTAGTTGACATCATAATGCCTGATTTAAACTTATGCTGAAAAATGATGTAGGCAGGAATCTAATCT
Source organism: Benthosema pterotum (assembly GCA_039105355.1). Classification (NCBI taxonomy): domain Eukaryota; kingdom Metazoa; phylum Chordata; class Actinopteri; order Myctophiformes; family Myctophidae; genus Benthosema; species Benthosema pterotum. The sequence goes on from CM076986.1 coordinate 31,041,125, forward strand.
CTGAATAAATATGATTTCACAGCAAATATTCTTCAACTCATAAACAGCCACAAAAATGAAACAAAATAATTTCAGAAGTGGTCGATCTGCAGCCAAATACAAATAATTCTGGGGGTCTTGCCCTTTATGAAAAAGTTTGAACACCACTGATCAGATGAGAAATTTAGAAGACCTGGTTATTGTAGAATCTTGCTCGGCACTTAATGGGTTTGATGGGACCTTCAGAGTACCACCTTAAAAGCAAAATAATATCTGTCTCAGTCTTCAACACTCTGACTGAAACTAAGGAGAAAAGACCTGCGCCGTTCAATGTTCACACAGGCCTTTTCTTTTTCTGTAGTCAGTCATGCAGCATTCTCTTGTGTTGTCTCTATTATATCAAGTTAGACGACATACAGAGTATGACAATAATATTCTTAGTATCTAAGGCTGCACATGATCGCGCGCGCGCACGCGCACGCGCACACGCACACGCGCGCGCACACGCACACACACGCACGCACGCACACACACACACACACACACACACACACACACACACACACACACACACACACACACACACACACACACACACACACACACACACACACACACACACACACAGTACTTTGGTCTGGTCTGTTTGGTCTGCTCTGTTACTGTTTTTTTATTCCTAATTAAAGTATTGTTGAAATTATGCTGCGCAGTGAGAACAAAATCTAAAAATCTAATTTAAAAAATCTAATTTAAATCTTTAACTCAGTAAAAGCAGTCAATTTTTTATCAACGATTTGTAGTGCAGTGTCCTTTGTCCTTTAGATAATTGTGTTTTATATTCTTTATACAGCATATTTCAATCTGTCCAACAGCATGAGTGCCATAAAATATGACTGCCTGTAAAAAAAATATGGTCTGCAATAAAGGTCTTGCTTATCTGCTGTCCGTTAACTTCTGAGATTCACAGTTCACGTAAGACGGTTAAAAAATAACTTCTTGATTACAGTATTCCATAATAAGTTTGTTTTGGATATAGTAAGTTTTGGGTTCAACATAAATTTCAACATAACTGACAGACTGAAACACCATATCTCGATTTTCTGGGGGAAAAAAGCCTTATTGTGAAAAAGGCTTTAAAGTACCAGAAGTATATCGAATGACTGAGACTAGTGTGTATGCTTTTTCCAATTGAAACTTTCTTTCTCAAACTACAAAATGCCTTTATGGACTACAGTAAAATAAAGAAAGGGATTAACAGAGAGAAGCATGGGTCTGAATGAGTCTCCTCTCGGCTCAAGTGACATCACAGTCATTGTACTTTTAATAATGACCGATGTCATTGCTCATCGCGGTTATGGCCGCCAATACACCACAATGATATGCGTTTAATGCTGTTTTATTTTAACAGCCTACATAAAGTAGGGTGCGTCTTTCCCACTTATCTGATGATAGGACTACCGGTACTCATATCTGGTGTATCAAGTCGTTTTGTGGAAAGATAAAGATTGGTTCTCTAAAGGAGCGTACGTACAAGGGCATTTCAGTCGATGCATCTAGCCATATATTTACACGATGTAGGCCATCATATCGTATTGAGGTACAGTGAGTGGTCCGACCCCTTAATACACAGTAGTTGGAGTCTACAGACCAGGATTATTGCTGCATGTTTTTGTGAGGGTATCTACTCTCACCAACCCCACCCCGGGGATGTCCACTGATGTTGCGGAGGAGGAGACGCGTAAAATACTCAATTACTTTAAGTACTGTGGACCAATCGTATCAACTAGACCCAATGAGCCCACCTCAAAACCCCACCCTTTGGGGTGGGGTTTGTTCACTGTCCAATGTCAACCAAAACACTGTAGCAGCTGGACCTGTCCAGGTCAAACATTCCTCTAACGTGCCTATTGGACAAGGCCGGATTGAGGAGGGAGTGAAACGTGTTTATGTACAAGTACAAATGTAGAGATCTGTTTGCTTGAAATGTAGCACAAAGCGAGACATTTTGACCTTGTATAAAGGATATTCTTTTGCTGAATTTTAAAAGCTGGTACTTTTCAAATTCAGCAAAGGGCTAGCAAATATACAGTGTCACATTTTGGACAAATAAGGTTTTCACCTGATAAAGAGTCAATAATGTAGGGTAGTGGATGGAGACTTAATTAATGAACGCATACATCTAATTAATCCTCGAGGGGAAAGTAGACATCGGAGCCAAATATAACATTTCCCTCAAGGTGTTTGAGATATCAGCTTCACACGGTTTCCTGAATACGCTACAACTTTAATATTGAAATAATTTGGCCATGAAAATATACCGGAAAATAAAAAAAACAGTAGGCAGCCATACAGTTTAGAGTTTTATTGAAGGATAGCCCCTTGAGATGCAGCATCTCATTTTAGAGGGGCCCCGAAAGGGAAAACAGTACATAGAGTAATTGTTAGACAGTACACAATACAGACAGTACATTATAGACAAGTAGGACAAACACAAATACAGACTGCTTGCTTACTCCTCTCCCACAATGGAACAGTTTTAATAGCATCAAGAACAGTAAAAAAAAAAAAAAAAAAAAATCACAGCAATCAGAACAGACACAAATAAACAGACAGTAGTAGAACATCAATGACCAAAAGCCTGTCTAAACAGGTAGATACTGTACCTGTTCAGACAGGTTTTCATAACAATTGAAAACATTTTCGATTGTTTTTTTTAAGAGGCCTCAGAAGGAGAGGTTCTCAGAACCAGCAGAAGTGCGTTTCAAAGTGTAGGAGTCGCCACCTCAAAGGTTCGCTCAGCCTTTCTATTTTGCCTGCTCCAGGGGACCACGAGTTGCCCTGTTCGCAAACAAATAGTTGAAAAAGTTATATATAGAAAAAGTTGTAACAGTCGTAACTTAATTCAATTGGAACTTAATACTCATTTATATACCATCATTGCCATCATGCTTTGTAACACTTGCAACATTGCCTGATTGACATTGACATGGAACACAAAGGCCTACTGATATAATACTGCTATTATACTACTGATATTATACTGCTATGGTATTTTTCAAAACGAGTAAATAAATCAGTGTCTAGAAAAACAAGTACTTGCATATTTAATTATTTATATTTTATTAGGCCCAACTTATAGCTTTCCTCTCAGAGCCCAAAACCCCTGAAAATGTGTTTGCCTCCCCCCTGCTGGGAAAGTCTAAAATTGCCTATGGGTACTGCCGTATGGTTGTATGAGTTGTATGAGTTGTATAAGACTTTGAAATGAATTCTGTACTGTACTGGGGAGCCAGTGCAGTAATGCTATAGCATGGGACTGATCATGTGTTGTGACTTTTTTGTACCTAGTGAGTAACCTGGCAGCAGCATTATGGCAGCTTATCAATGGATGTTTTGTTTAGACAGGTGATGAGCAAATTTCCGTAATCTAGCCTGGAGCATGACAAGCTCTAGTTGAGATTGAGAAATGATGGACCGGAGTTGCGCAATATTTCTGAGCTGAAAGAAACCGAGAGTGTGAGAGATTTGACAAGGTTGTCTAAGTGCATGGACATCATTCTGTCATTTGACACACACTTTTTTGACTTGAGAGCTACTTTCAAAATGACCGGCTCAACAACATTTTCTAATTGTGCAGACTCTTGAAAATTACGTAATTTACAGATGTTTAAATATAATTTAACTCCTGGGAGCGTTAAAATGAAACCAAATGGACCCGTAAGGGTCCATTTGGTTTCATTTTAACGCTCTCAAGAGTTACAGATCTATAAGGGTCCAAGTGCTGGTGATCTACCTGCACGGCCTGTGTGATCTACTGGTAGATCACGATCTACCTTTTGGGCACCTCTGCTATAGGGTGTTACAGATGGCAAGTGTGAAACGCACGCATTATCGCAGCGATTCCACCCTGTGCTGACACACAAGAATCGTGCAGTGAGAAAAAAAGCTCACAGGATTTGAGGTCTAAAATAAATCACAGGCGTGTGCAGTGCACGAAACGAGCACGCACACCACAAACAACACCGGACGCTGCACGGTAGCGCCCGGCGTCACACGCTCTCTTTATCGCACGTCGTTTTCTGAGCACAAAACGCCGGCCCCGTTGGGAATGAACTAGAAAGCGCGATTTGTTACCGCCTGTCTGTAAAGCCCCTATAAAACATTTCAGCACCACAGACAGCTCCCTGTGCTTTTCTAAAGAAACACCTCAGCACCACAGACAGCTCCCTGTGCTTTTCTATAGAAACACCTCAGCACCACAGACAGCTCCCTGTGCTGTTCTATGTGTATAGAAACACTTCAGCACCACAGACAGCTCCCTGTGCTGTTCTATGTGTATAGAAACACTTCAGCACCACAGACAGCTCCCTGTGCTGTTCTATGTGTATAGAAACACTTCAGCACCACGGACAGCTCCCTGTGCTGTTCTATGTGTGTAGAAACACTTCAGCACCACAGACAGCTCCCTGTGCTGTTCTATGTGTATAGAAACACTTCAGCACCACAGACAGCTCCCTGTGCTGTTCTATGTGTATAGAAACACTTCAGCACCACAGACAGCTCCCTGTGCTGTTCTATGTGTGTAGAAACACTTCAGCACCACAGACAGCTCCCTGTGCTGTTCTATGTTATACTAAGAAGAGTGAATTCAGTGGAGTGGTGTTTTCATGGAAACCAGATTGAGAATTATACAGAAATGAATGTGTTGTGTCATGTGGGAGGTGAGCTGGTTGGTGTCAGTCGCATCCACCACCACAATCTCCACCTCCACAATCTCCTCCACCTCCATAGTCGCATCCACCTCCATAGTCGCCTCCACAATCTCCTCCACCTCCATAGTCGCCTCCACAATCTCCCCCGCCTCCATAGTCGCCTTCACAATCTCCTCCATAGTTGCCTCCGCCTCCCCAAAACCCGCCATCATCATCTCCAAGGACGGCTGCTGGCGCCAGGTCTACTCCATGGTTGCCTGCTCCATTACTCCAAGTTCCTTTAAAAAAGAAAAGAGTTATAGCCTTGTTATAGTTACTTCTCTGAAAAAAAAAACATTACTTTACTAGTTACTAAATTATGAAAGTACAACTAGGTGCTTACGTTACTTTACTTGGGAGGCAACTTCTGTTCGACATATACGGTTTGGTTGAGACGTCAACCCCGTGTGAGGTTAGGGTTAGGCATCGGGCGATGGTTAGGATTAGGTGCATCGCACCAGTGATATGTCGAACAGAACACTGCCCGTCTCCGCCCTTCCCTGACACCCTCTGCTGCCGAAACCCTCATTCATGCCTTCATCTCATCCCGCCTCGACTACTGACCATATCACCCTAGTCCTCCGTGATCTCCACTGGCTCCCCGTGAAACAACGAATTGAATTCAAAATACTACTCACTACCTACAAGTCACTCCATAACCTGCCCCCCCCCCTACCTCTCTGCTCTCCTCACACCACACGCCCCTTCTCGCTCCCTCAGGTCCAGTGATGCAGGCTTACTTGTGGTCCCCAAGAAAGTCAAACTAAAGACCTGGGGAGATAGGGCGTTCTCGGTGGCCACCCCCACCCTCTGGAATGGCCTCCCCAAACAAATCTGTGATGCTCCCACACTCTCATCCTTCAAATCTGTGCTGAAGACCCACTTGTTCAGGAAGGCATTCCCGAGTTGACATGTAGTTGGCTTGTTTCTTGTACTATGTTTTCATTGTCTTTTATTTTATTTTACTTATAATAAAGTTGTCTCTCTTCACCCCCAAACCCCCCCCCCCCCCCCCCCCCCCCCCCCCCCGCCCCACCCCACCAGCCCCTCACATGTAAAGCGTCTTTGGGTATTTTGAAAAGCGCTCTATAAGTCCCAGGTATTATTATTATTATTATTAATAACACATGCACCTATTTTTTTTTACTATTGAACTATTTTTTTATTTTTCTATTTTTGTTTGGGTATTCAAGTTAAGAGACACTCACAGAGTGAACCGCAGACACTAATTTGGAATTAGGTATTGCATGCAGGGTTGGGATATTGTATTGTTTCTCGTTGACACTGTTGAAATGGTTTGAGTATTATAATTTCGTTTTGTTACCTTTTGCCTGCGAAGTGCGTATACACACATCATATGTATATATCATTTTCAAAAATTCTATTGAGGAAAATGAATGGGGAATCCGTTTCTGGAACACGGGGGGGTGGGACTGCTCAGCTCTATACTGATGCCCTGCCCATGCAGAGTCAGAAGATATACAGTAATTACTGTATGTTAGTAATTATATTGTCCAATCACCATCATTATGATGACATTATGCCCTGTGGAAAACATTTTCTTTTTCTCCTGTGAAATTGTTTGGTTGGTTCTTTGATTGCATAATGTAACTACTAACTCATCCATTGAAAACACATTAGCTGTAAACATAAAAATACAGTAACGGGGAAAATGGGGAAGCTGGGGGAATCAGATTGTACGGGGGGCCAGGTTCAAGTTTGCAGCCAGCCCCAGGCCGAAGGAGACTTTGAGAACAGCTTTGAAGAAGCCAAGGGATTCGCATGTCTTAAAGGGGAAGTCCACCCATTTTCAACTTTTTTTCTGAGAGCGTACAAATGGAACCAAATGAACCCTAACGGATTCATTTGGTTCCATTTGTACGCTCTCAGAAAAAAGAAGCGTCTAAAGAAATCCATTAACATGGTGAAAATACATCTGGATGATGTCATCAAGATATTTTACCATGTTAGTGGCTTTCTTCAGACCTCCGTCTCTTGGGAACACTGAATGGGGGAACTTTTTTTATCATGTCCACCCAGCACTTCTAAGGTGCATCAATGACATAGTAAAATATTAAAAATGGGTGGAGTTCCCCTTTAATGAGTGTTTGCAGGGTGTTCCACATTTTGGTGTCAATCCATGTTCCCTCCCTTCATTTCATAATAGTGAGTCGCAAAGGCTGTATAAACAATATCAATTTTGGCAGGGGGTCGTTAGCTTGGCACAAATATAGTATGTGTTTCGTAGTACTTTTTTGCTAGATGTGGTAGTGCCGCTACTCACCTTTATTGGAATTGCAGCATACACACAGGATCACGGCTAGAACAACCACTCCCAACACTATCAGTATAATGTAGTGTACTTCCATCTCACTCTCTTCCATCTCCCTAATAGAGAGGTGCAAGGATTGATTTAGTAAATACAGTGTGTCTTAAAGGGGAATTCCAATCATTTTACTATGTAATTAATATACCTTAGAGATGTTGTGTGGACCTGATAAAAGGTTCCTCCATTCTGTGTTCCCTAGAAATGGAGGTCTGAAAAAAAAAACATGGTGAAACAACTTGATATCTTGATATCAAAAATGGAACCAATACCCGATATGGTTAATTTGGTTCAATTTCATGATTTCCTGATGAGTATATTATAGTATATTAGTGGGCTGTATATTGAAATGACAAATAAATTATATTTTACACGCCATCAGAACACGCCTTCAGGCAACCCCACTAGCTACTGAAATTAGGGACACCTCTCATAGAGATTGCATTGACAGCTGCAATACCCTCCCACTGAGCAAAAGTGTCTAAAAAACGTCTAAAAGTGAAAATTTGGGGGCTGAAATTTGTATTCCCTGTGTGTCTCTAACTCTCTATATCACACCTGGGCATTATGCGGCCCGAGGGGCAAATGCGGCCCTTTGGCTGACTCTGACCGGCCCGTGAAAGGGTTTTAAACCAGTGTTCCGGGACCACCTATGGTCCTTGAGAGAGGTCCAGTTAAATATGGAAAGTTGGTTAACCAGATGTAACTCTTTGAGAGCGTAAAAATGAAACCAAATGGACCCTTGTGGGTTTCATTTTTACACTCTCAAGAGTTAAAATATTCATCATGTGAATTAAGTCTGCACAACTAGAGAATGTATAAGATTAATGGTCATTTGATCTATATGTTTGACTGTTTTGTTTCCCAAATCCAGCCTGGAATTGTGGACACAAGCAAAAATATATCTTTAGTTTTGGGGTCTTTGGGGCTAAAATGTCATCAAAATGGTTGGCCTTATGCTTAGTTTTATCTTGAAATTAAATTGATATTACGCAGACTTTAGTTCAGCCTTTAGTCTTGGCCCTCTAGCGCTGGTCCAGAGCTCCACTGCTTCTGAGTCTGACTTGCATTGGAGCTCTGCTTGTCTCCGTTCAATCGGCCATTACTCCACCCGACCAATGCAAGTCAGACTCAGAAGCAGTGGAGCTCTGGACCAGAGCTATTGGCCCTCCACAATATTTTTTGCATCTCATTTGGCCCCTTGGGAAAAATAATTGCCCTCCTCTGCTCTATATGATCTATCATCTACGCTGACAGCAAAGCTCTCATGTCTCACGCACTGAGCGTGTGACACACTCTTCAGAGTGTATTCACACGCACACACGCCACACATGCGTCTTCACACGCACGTCAAAATAACTCGCCAAATAGTGCAGCGGTTAAGCAAACCAATTGTGCACTTTATGACTAAAGCATGAAACTTTCCACAGTGTTTCTACACACCATGAAGTTTGTTTTGAGATGTGGAAACACTTCTGAGCATGAATGTTTCTATATGCCAGAGGCTGTACAAATACCGGGTTGTCAAAAACATGTATTTTTTACTTTTCTGCAGACACATTGATAAGATATCAACAACAAGAGTTCTGGAACCCACTAATTATCATCAAATTTCTTCAATGGGTTATATCACCAGTATAAGATGTGTCATTTGTGTTCAGGGTCCATTAGGTCACACAAACTTACCTCACATGACCAAAGACAAAAAACGGATTTTCAACAATTTGTGTTAAATTGGATTGAGCATTTCACATCTCTTCTAGACATTTCCTAGTTAGAGTAAAGTGTCTCCTAGTTGCAATAAAGAGTGTCTATAATGCAATGACACTGTTAGTGAGGCCTAACAGTCTCCTGAGTAGGGATGACACGGTATGAGATTTTGGAAACCTATACCTCAGTGTTTCATGATTTTTGAAAATGAATAAATACATACTAATATAGTATGTATTTATTCATTTTTAAATACCATAGGTATGTGCTATAACCTACAGCAGAACTGCACTGTGCATGTTCAGAACGGCATGCCCGGAACTGTTAACACTGTCAGACTGACATCTGGAGACCTTGAGTCACCGAGAGTCATTGACTTCAGAATGTGCCTGTCTCCATTAAATGGAGGTTTTGTTCTAAGGAATCACAACAGCAATACAATATAGAAAAAACATAATTGACAGGTGCTCTTCATACAAGACACCCTGGGGAACCCTGTATCACCCAGCATCGGGGCATTACTGCACGTAGAAGATAGCAGTACAGAGGATGAGATTAGCTGGACACTGACACCGATACCAAGAACAACCAACCAAAGGTACTGTGTTCCAGGACTCTTCTTATTGATATACTGTCTGTATGCCTGCAAAAAGTGAAAAATCCATGTTTTTGACCACCTTACATTTGTACAGCCTCTAACACATGAAAGCACTTCAACTGAGAAGTGTTTCCACACCTGAAAATAAACTTCATGGTGTATAGAAACACTATAGAAAGTTTCATGCTCTAGTCATAAAATGCACAATAACTTCCATTTAATGAGCTTAACCGCTGCACTAAAAGTCATTTTTTGCCCCTGGCAGCTTTCTAGAGTTTGCTAAGGGTGTAGGTAGACCCCTGCAGGCCCTGGTGTGCAAGACACGTTTAAAATCTAAGTTGAATGCATTAACCTAGAGGTGTTGTGCGCCCTTTCATAACAATGGTGACAACTCTTTAAAATATAAATAAACCCATCCACCCCAACATCGCAATCATAAACTGTTCAAAATAATATCCCCAGTATATTTACACCCACAGTACATTATTAAACATTCACAAACACACTTTAAAACCATAAACAGTAATAATTTATAGAATTTACACCCATTCAAAATGTGTGCATTTAGTTTATTAAAAAAGAAAGAATTCACTTCTTTGTCCATGTGTTCATATATCTGTATGTCGTGCAGTATTTCTCTGGAAATATAATAATTAATGAAGAAATGTCAGTGCCAGCACCCATCTTTTGCATGGGCCTTTGGGTTTCTCGAGCTAACTTGGTTGTTTTGAAAGGCAATATATAAAATTATTATTATTATTATTATTACTAGTCCTATACCCGTTGTGTAATATATGATCTGGATGTATAGGCCTAGATGACATTGATTGGGACTTGTTGATGTTGGAAAGCTGGATAGAACTTTATGTTATAAACACTATTTAGTCAGGAGGATTGTAGCCTCGGAGGACCACCATTTGATGTAGAATTTAATCTGTCAGACCCACAATCAAGGATTTTCAGATTTTGTCCACAATTTAGGAGAGATAAACTGGCAAAATGTTGGTCAAAATAAAAAATTATTCTACATTTTATAATTGTTGAAAATGAAGTCACTCAGATGTTGACTCTTGAGAGTGTAAAATAAAAACCTAATGGACCCCATAAGGGTCCATTTGGTTTCATTTGAACTATTTGAAGAGTTACAAATCTATAAGGGTCCATTTGGTTATCAACTGACCATTTAGCATTTAGCTGTATGTGGACCACCTGGAATCGTGTCAGGGTGTCCCTGGACCACCTGTTGAAACCTCTCTGCTGAATGGAATTGCAATAAACCGTGAAGGCCATTACAATGAATATGAATATTAATTGTAAGGTGTGTTCCAGCACGCCTGCCGTGTTCCTGTGGGTTTGCAAGTTTGGGGGACCCCCCAGAGACCAAGTTGTAGACGACCCGGACCGTCGCACGTACACAGACGCACACGCGTAAATGTGGCGTTTGAATAATAACTTTGGAGAGGACTGGATGCTGTGGGCTGCCGCGCGTTAATATCCAGACGTTGCAGTGTAGTGGTAGTAGAAAGAAGTTGTAGGCGACCCGGACCGTAGTAGCGTGTATGTCAGCGCGTCGTGGCGAGAGTATTGCCTGTGTTGGTCAGTCGCCTAGCAGGCGGAACAGCGGCAACACCGCGCCGTGGCGAGAGAACGTTGCCTGTGTGGATCAGTCGGCAGTCGCCTGGAAGGCGAAACAGCGAGAGCAGAGAGCACTGTACCCAGCGCCAATGGCTGTACCCGTAAGAGGGGAGGTGACACGGCAAACTGTGACCACAATAAATGTGTCTCCGTGACACGTGATGTTTTTTTTATCTGTATCCGGTGACACGTCATGTGCGCGAAGATTCTTTTTTGACACAAATGTATTAAAATTAAAATGATGGGCATAATGTTTGGTGCTTATGAGGCGCGTATATTGGTGCTGGATGACAGGGCTGTGTGACTCGAGGTTCAGTGAGGCTGTTTGTGCACCGTGGCGTTACGCAAATGGAGACAAATGACACAGTAGATTTGCACAGGAAGTGTACAGACAGACACGCTTGCTTGAATTATATAGAGAGATTATTACCCCTAACACACACAAAATAGTCAACATATTTTCGTTTTCTTTACTAGATGGAACAAATGTCTTAACTAGGCCTATTAGTGCTACTCTGTTATTGTTGTTGTGATAACCAGCCGATGGGCCGGTTCGGTGGTGCCCCCCCGGCCCCCCCCCCCCCCCCCCCCCCCGGCGCCCCCGACCCATCCAATCTCACACTCCCAACAAACTTCAAAAGTTGAGAGCCCTGGCTGACAGTCATGTTTCAGGGCTATATATGATCATGAAGGCACTGAAAGACCCTCCCACCTCAGACAACAGCAACATGTTGACGTCACTGAGCATCATTAATGGCTAGTACACACTGCGCGATTTTTAGCCCGATTTAGCCCCGATTTTGGACTCACGACAAAATTCCTCTGTCGGGGCCGATTTTTCAACTCCCGACAGTTTGACGGCCGTCTTTTCGTCTTGTAGTGTGACAGCTCAAAAAGACAAAAAATCGGCCTGATTTTGCCGTCGGGACCCCCCCGACAAAACATCGGCAATATTAAACAATTTTGATTTTTGCGACATTTCCTCGTCCAGTGTGGCATAGTTTCTGACAAGCCCCCGACACTTGCATTGTGCTGGCAAATGTAAAAACATTGCAAAGCCGGCCGGCAGCCACTGTCCCTCCATCTCATCTCATCTCGCAGCGCGGATGAGAGCCTGGAGATCGAGGCTACATCCATGGACGCACGGACCACTCCTATCATTCAAATAATTCTGATCCAAAGCATCATAGCTTCGATCTCTCTCTCTCTCTCTCTCTCTCTCTCTCTCTCTCTCTCTCTCTCTCTCTCTCTCTCTCTCTCTCTCTCTCTCTCTCTCTCTCTCTCTCTCTCTCTCTCTCTCTCTCTCTCTCTCTCTCTCTCTCTCCGTGCGTAAAGTTGTCAGGGATCAACATTCTACCACGCGTGTCAAATGATTTATGCATTGTCTATAGGCCTATTTTGTACTCAAATTAACTTTTGCGCATTTGAGTGAAAGGGGACGATGGGAAGGGAACAATGCCGGCGGTCATTGATTGATGATAGCCTACAAAACCCACGTACATAAAATAAAATAAAAACATAGCAGGCTACTACAAGGTGGCTGCTTCTCCTATAACGGTTTTTTCCCCAACAGGTGGGTCCCCAGGCTAAATGGAAGGAAAGTTGGTTTAACTATAGGCCTATGTAACTCTTTGAGAGCTTAAACATGAAACCAAATGGAACCTTGCCAAATGGGTCCATTTGGTTTCATGTTCACACTCCCAAGATTTAATATTCATCATGTGAATTATCCCAAGTCTACACAACTAGAGAATGTAGAAGATTAGGCTCATCGTCATTTTGATCTGTATGTTTGACCATTTTGTTTTCTCCGAAAATCCAACCTGGAATTGTGGACAAAAGAGGTATTTTGCGTTCTGTGGGGCTAAAATGTCATCAAATGGTGGTCCGTGGCTCAAATTTTGAGCCAAATTCTGAATAAATAGTGGACGCAAGGGATGCAGTGAAACCGCTGAGAAGATGACAAATAGTTACTGGCCTTTTATTATTGGCTTGGCTCCGTCATCTCTCTCTCTCTCCTCCCCGCGCGTAAAAACGACAACTTTTTTTAAAGTGTGACAGATCAGATGCATGGCAGGTGATTGGTGATTGGCTCCAATATGACACAATATTACAATTTTTGGTATTGTGGTTATGCGTTTATTTATTTAATCACTTTGTAATATAACCAGGCAGCGCCGCAGCAGCATGCTGCACACGATGTAGGCCTAACCAAAAGAACCGATCGTTCCACAACACCGTGTGCGCGTGTTTAAGCTATTTAATGATCACCATGTTAATAATAATAATAATAATAATAATAAACATTAACATGGTGATCACATCTTGATGTGCAGCGTCAAGATGTATTTCACCATGTTGATGTTTTTTTTTCTGACATCAATTTCCAGGAAAAAACGGAACATGGGTAATTTGTTTTATCATTATTTAATTCCACAAAACATCTCTGTCATAGTAAAATGTGGAAAATAGGTGGAATTCTCCCCTTTATGTGTCAATTATTTGTAACCAAAAGGATGAACTATAGGCACATTGGGGGTCCATTTGGTTACATTTGTGCCAACTGGCATGGATTCACTGTCTGTGTGTCTGTCGTCACCAAACGCCATACGGATGACTTTATGGGGCATAGTGTATAAAGAAACAACATTGCTGTGACACCAGTCAGATAATATACAGAGACTGACTCAAGGTACCCTCCCTTCCCGACCTTATGTCGGTGGTAATATTTTCGGGAGCACCGCCCCCGCCGTCAATACGTCGGGAACGTGCAGTGTGAACACTCGCAAGACAAATGATCGTCAACGAATTATGCAATTTTAATCGCATAATGTGACAGGGTACGTCGTGCACGACGTCGTGAAAGTCCCCAAAAATCGCGCAGTGTGTACCAGCCTTAAGGCACTGAAAGACCCACCCACCTCAGATAACAACATTATGAAAATTGCATTCCGTGTTCTAGTATCTGCGTTATAATTATTCTCCAAATGAACACAACACAAAACACAGCCATTCGACGGGATTTCTTAATTCAGAATCGAAAAATTCCTCTCTACGAGAGTCTAAATCTTAGGCCTAGCTAAACCGTAACAAATACACTATTTTACTCGTCCATTTCCATTTTACGGGACATAGCGAAGACCGATTAAGTTAAGCTAGCGATTAATTTTTACCAACCTCTATAAGTGAAGGACTTTTTAACCGTTGATCCTTAACTTCAGGTTCCACAGAACGAGTTGAAAGAAGCCATGTCTATTGTCTCGTCTCGTCCTGCTGTGAAAGAGAACTGACTAAATTCAGCACTCACCAACTTTCGGTCTTATTGCTGAGCAGTAGATGTCGCTGTAGCCCAGGGGTGGGCAATCATTTTTCCCAAGGGGCCAAATGAGATGCATAAAATATTGTGGTGGGCCAAGACTAAAGGCTGAACTAAAGTCTGCGCAGTATTAATTTAATTTCAAGATAAAAGTAAGAGTAAGACCAACCATTTTGACACCAGGGCCCACTATTTATTCAGTATTTGAGCCACGGATCACCATTTGATGACATTTTAGCCCCACAGATCCCAAAACTTTCTTCAAGATTCCAGGCTGGATTTGGGAAACAAAACAGGATAACAAAAATGACCATTCTCTTACATTCTCTGATTGGATGTGTAGACTTTGGGCTAATTCAGATGATGAATATTTTAACTCTTGAGAGTGTAAAAATGAAACCAAATGGACCCGCAAGGGTCCATTTGGTTTCATTTATACGCTCTCAAAGAGTTACACCTGGTTAACCAACTTTCCATATTTAACTTGGAACTCTCTCAAGGACCACTGGTGGTCCCTGGGCCGGTCAGAGTCAGCCAAAGGGCCGCATTTGGCCCCCGGGCCATATAATGCCCAGGCATGCAGCCCATCAGATCATAGCAGGCTTTCAATCACAGCCATAGATATACCATATTGTCCCGAATATAAGACGACCCTGGTTATAAGCAGACCCCCACTTTTCAAGACTAATTTGTGTAAAAAGAACGTTGAATGTCAAATAATAGGCTACAGTCCCCAAATATAAGACAACTCCATTTTTAGGATATTTCCACTGAAAAAACAAACAAACAAACACTGTCTTATATTCAGGCCAATAGTATTACCAAGGCTGTTAATGTTTCAGGTTGTTATTAGAGATATTAAAGGGTGAGCGTTGATTGATTTGTTTTAATTTGCTGCTTTCTTTAGTTGTAGGGATTTTAGCCATTTCTGACAGGAATGTGGGGGTAAGGCTTTTCAACCATTTTATACCAGGCCCTGAATAAAAATGGCCCCGGTTCACTATTTATTCTGCTGATCAAGTTTAGTCTCTCGAAAACCTACAAGGATTTTCAAGTTTGCGTCCACAATTTAGGAGAGATAACTGATCCAAACGTTCATGTGTAAATTCTTGAAAATTAAGAAATGATTAAATATAATTTAACTCTTGAGAGCATAAAATAAAAACGAGCCCATTTGGTTTCTTTTCACGCTCTCAAGAGTTACAGATCTATAAGGGTTCCATTTGGTTAATACAACTGTCCAACATTTAGCTGGGGACCACCTGGAATCCTCTCAAGGACCACTGGTTGAAAACCACGGCTGTAGGGGACCCAGCTGGCCATGAAAGGTTGAAGTCTGAACTGATGATTTTGAAGCTTCTTTATTTGCAATCGCCATAGAACTGCTTAAAAAACAGGCACAGAAATGCATCACAAAATAAGCATCCTACATAAATTACAATAAACCATAGTTCATACAATCCATAGCTTTACTACAATGTCAAAATACAATATGAAAACTGGCCCCAATAATATATCACATTAGCTAATAACCATAGTGGGATTCACCTTGTGGCGGTGCTTCACTGCTTTGTCCATTTGTCTCTTTGTTCCATGAAATCTGACCTTTGACCATTAGGCCTATAGGCCTTGATCAAAACTTTCTACATTAAGCACAATTTGTGTACTGCTCCCATATTCGTCCCACTCTTACCACTGTTTTATAGTCTACTCCTGCTATCAGCACCATACTGGGACTAGTCACAGCACCACAGGTGCTGGATCCACCTAATTAGTGCCAGGTTTGGACAGGAAACAGTCAAGTAGGTTTTGTGAAACCAAGCTTGGAAGGAAGCCCTTCACAATAAAAGTTTGACATCCCAGTTCGCCATGTTTGAGTCAACCAGGCTTGTTTCCAACTTTCCATTCCATGCCAGCTTGGAAAATCAAGAATGTTGGACATTGTAAACAACAAACATTGTAAAGTGGGAATGCAAATTTGGAACTGACGACTGAAGGGGAGGGGACGAATTATACAAAGGAGCGTGCATTGATAATATGCACCCCACTTCAGAATCTGATGAGTAAATATTTATTAGCAGGGTTACATAGGCCTACTCTTCTTTAGTGGCATAGAGAACGTTTTACTTACTCACCAAAACAAATACAGCTTGCGTTATTAGAAAGCCTGCTTTCCTTAGTGGAACGGGGTCGTACGGACGGACAGACGTACTGTACTACTGACGGACATTATTATAATTTTCACCCCCTTTTTAATTAATTTAAATTATTATTAAAAATAATTATAATTATATTATATTATATTATATTATATTATATAATTAAAAATTTATAATTATATTTATACTTTTATAAAATAAAAGGATAAAATGCATGTTATGTTTGGGTAAATACTAAATAACAATGTGTGTTTTCTATCCCAACAAATTATCTAGTTTGAACAATCAGTCTTTTATATCATATAGGAGCTTTAATGTAAATTGCTCCCAGGAACAGCTTGTTTGATTGGTTATATCAGCGGTATTTGGGGCTCAAAGTAAAAATAAGCTTGACGGACATATACAGTATGATATTAAGTGTTAAAAACAATTCTAGAAATCCATGTTATTTGTGTTTTAACTCTTACAAGTCCATAGATGAACTCTCAGCCTTTTTTGCTGTGTGTGTGCATGTGTGTATATACTCACATAGGAGCACAAAGGTGAGACTCATCTTCTCCTGTGATGTTCAATGGCTCCGAAAATCCTCAATTCCAATTCACTGTATGTGCAACTCATGAACTTTTTAAAGATCTGCTCCCTGTGTGTTGGGCGAATAAAATGTTAAGAGTTCAAGAGCTCATGAGCTCCGTAGCCTATATAGTGCCTGGTAACCTTCCTTGCTAGTCAGACACAAATGTGATTTCAAGGGGGAGGGGGTTAACCGCACAATGATATTTATTATTTCACCAACTTCCTTTCTTCCTGTTTCAACTTCTTGCATTAACATGTAAACTGCTTACCATTTGCCCACATGATGTTGCAAGGAGTTGGTGTGACATGCTATAGATCAGGGATGTGAAACTGAAATACACAGAGGGCCAAAATAGGTACAAGTCGAAGGCTGGAGCTGCCAGAATGTTACGGCTGTTGAATGATTAAACATTTTATTTATATCACAGCTTCAAATTATTTTAATCATGATTAATTGCCATTCAAACTATGTGTCCAAAATATGGCTTGTTTACACGGTACAGGATTTGAATGCTAAAAAAATGCATTTACTTTTTAATTATTTATCAAAACAGGTGATCTAAAATCCCCCTAAATCCCTCGAGCTATACGCTATGGCTCTGGTTACAGACAGACAGCTATGTCTCCGTAAAACCGTGCTCTGCTCAGTGGGTTGAGTCAGTGTGCACCTGTGTTAATTGCGTTAAATATTTTAATCAGATTAATCAACAAAATTAATTAATGCCATTAACTCTTATTTTCTTATTTTCAAAGGGGTTCGTTTTAACACACATGCACAGGTTTTTTCAAGGACATTCCAGGAAAACAGCAAAAAAGTCATTTGCTTTTCAAAAATGATTGCATGCATTCAAATCTGAACATGATTTGGCTCCCTGGCCTTGAGTTTGACAAATCTCAAATCCCTTTATTTTAGATCACTTTACAGTAATAGTAAAACATAAACAGAGCAGACATGTTACTGTACAATGGTTGTCATGTGGTGCACACATGCCTAAAATACTGTAGCTCTTATTTGTGCAACAAAATGGAAATGTATTTCCAACTCCAATTTGTCCCTATTCAGGCTGCATGAACAGCACCTCGAGTGCTCAGTTTATGACCCCTCAATGTTGCAACATATCGCAACATATACTTTATGTACCCCACTGTTTAAAAAAAGTAAATAATGAACTAGTTTAGATAAATAATTTCGGGTGGGTGGTAGGAATTATGGTGATACCGTCGGCTTGGCCTTTTACAGGGGCCATGAAGTGAGACCCAGATGTGCAAACAGGTGAAGAAAAGGGAATCAGTGTGACCGTTCAGTGAAAATAGAAGATCTACAAGCTCACAACATATCCCGATGCAGTGTTTTGTTGTGGCGGTGGTAATAGATTTGATTTCTTCTATGTTGTCTTCTCTTCCGCTACTGTCATCTTCTTCAGTCACCACACTGGAACAAAACAACAGCATATATGTAAAGAAAGAGAGAGAGAGAGAGAGAGAGAGAGAGAGAGAGAGAGAGAGAGAGAGAGAGAGAGAGAGAGAGAGAGAAAGAAAGGGTGTCCCCAACAGTTTTTCTTCTGGTTTGCTCAGTATTGATTGATTTCACTATTACAAGAGTGTTATAATAATATTGCTTCATAATAAAACACCACGAAAGCAGTTTAGCCAATACAGTAGGGCAATAACTAAATATTAAACTATTCAATTAATCGACTAGTCCTATGAACCAAATGTCCCCTCCTCTGAAGCGAGCAGAGGTTTGGCAATCCCTTGAGATACAGTACAGATGAGCCAGAGCAGAAAGAGGTACATGTCTAAATAAGCACACGCAACGCACACACACGCGCACGCGCACACACACACACGCGCACACACACGCAGACACACACACACGCACACACACACGCACACACACACTCTCTCTCTTTCTATTGGATACTGTATAATAGAATCTTACCAGGGCTGGTCCTGGTTTGACCTGAGAATAGATGGTGTCTACAGTTTTCCTTGGAGCTGGTGATTCAGGGAATGGAAAGGAGTTCACAGAAAATATTATGAGAAATTATAAGCAGTGCAATTTGACAGTATGTTCTCATTCTCATACCACACAAGGCCATAGTGTACATGTCCCTCCTGTCAAGAGTTGTGTTTTCTTATTATGTTTCAATGGAAAAATATTGCATTATTGAGGAACTAATCCTAACATGTTATTAATTATTATTAGGTAATAGGGGCAACTTTTTAGCCAAAAATCAAATAGATATATAGCTATATTCTTTGCTATTTTCCCCCTGTACGTCGCATCTACTTCTATGCTGCAGCTGTTTCCCTGCAGACAGACACTTGCTTCGTCCTGCAGATGGTCAAGAACTTTGTTGCTGTCAACAGAAATCATGAAAACAAAACATTTAAACTATCACATTATGTGCTAAACCATGTGGTAGCTAGATCAGCTCAGCTCCAAACAAAGTCGGAACCGGTCACAAAGCCCGAGCATATAGAATGCTCAGCCCGGTCCGTGTAATGGTCGCCCAATGTTTATTTTTACACTTTCTCATTTTTGTTAAATACAGCATTGAGAGCTGACACCCATCTTGCTATTGACCCTGTAATGCAGTAAAATCATTTAATTTCATGTTGCTTTAATGAACTTTTTGCAAGGGCCGACATGGATCTGAGCCGAGCCTTTTGATATCTTCTGGTATAACACCTGCTATACAGTTTTATGTTTTTGGTTTACTCACCGTTCTCTTTCTTGACCAGATGTTTGATTTCAATCTGTGAATATGTCACATCACCAGACTCTGCTGCAGACACATCTGGAAGTAACAACAGTGATTGATTGATTTTTTAAAAATTATTTTTATTGGTATTTTCAATACAGAGGAACATACTGACAAGCACACACACACACGCACGCACACACACCAGCACCCGCACCCACACACGCACGGCTGAAATAATATTTCAGCTGCCAGTTACATTCGGACGCTGATTTTGACATATTATGTCAAAATCAGCATCCGAATGTAACTAAGTCTCTAGTCCAAAAATCCTATAGAATTATTCCCAATGGAAAACTCCTATAAGATTTTGGAACAAATCCTATTGGATTTGCTATAGGATTTTATAAGATCTTACGAAACATATATGACTCCTATTGGATTCCTAATGGATATCCAATTAGATTTGTTCCAAAATCTTACAGGAGGAATCGTATCCCTGGATCCAGGATTTTTTATACTAGGGCATTGGTGTTATGTGAAGTAAACAAGATGGTCACATATTTCGGCAGGTCACCAATTACAGCATCATTTGCCATAATGCTGGAGCTACCAGGTGTGCAAGTCGCCAAGATTTGGGTTTGGGAATTTGGTATGAGATGTGATTCTGTGTCAATCAATTAAGGCTCTGCATCTCACTTTGGTTCAATTTGAGTGTAAACCAATCAGAAGGCGGAGTAGCCTAGAAGTGACATCACACATTGTGTTGTGTTGTCAATTTGAGAATAAAATGACATTCTGAAAGTTTTGATACAAAATGCATCTATTTTCTTCCTATCCCAACAAAATACAAATTACATACATGTAGGCTGATTAAAATGTTGCCCCTCTCTGTGTCTGCTGTTTAGTGTCACCATGTACTTTTTTATATTATAGTATATATCACTATTTGAGTGATTCCTCTCACCTTTGGATGTTCTGACTCGACGCAGTACGATCAGAAGGATGATCATCAGAATCATGACCAGAAGACCCACAATCAGCCCCAATACGAGTGGAGAAATCGATTCCACAGAGCCTGGCACTGGAAGTTGAACAGATCCAGACACACAAGGTTGAGTAGATGTGTGTGTACACACACACACACACACACACACACACACACACACACACACACACACACACACACACACACACACACACACACACACACACACACACACACACACACACACACACACACACACACACACACACACACACACACACACACACACACACACACACACACACACCAATTGTGACTTCATTGCTGTGTTCAGTGTAGTATGATGGGTCTCCTCTCTGTCCCAGGCAACTGTAGGTTCCTCCTTCTATCACACTGATTGATCCAGTAGAGTCTTGTTGAACACGAACACCATTGGATCTGTAGTAGATCCATCTCCATCCAGATGGTGAGCTCTCCACAGAGCAGCTCAGTGTAACACTGCCCCCTACTGGTAGGGCTGTTTGGTCAGCTGTCAGTGTGGCCTCTGGTTTTTTATCTGTAGATCAGATTAAGAAAATAAAAATCCACTTCCTGGACAAAGATGTGCTGCAATGTGCTGTTTATATAATGTAAATGCCAATCTCTCCCAACAACTTAATAATTATATTCTGTTCATTTATGTATGGAAGAAATTAATGATGTTGACTTCAAGCCTCATGTCTGACGATTTGTGGCTCGTTATGGCTTATGGATATACAGTATCTATCTTAATAAAAAATGGTTCAGAGTGCTATGATGTTACATATAATGGAAGTGATGAAACGTTTGACTTACCTGACACAATCAAAGAGACTTTGTTAGTTTCTCTTGTAACAGTGGGTTCGTCTTTGAAGACACCGGTACACTGGTATTCACCACTATTGTATGGCAGTAGTTGTCGCACTGTAAATTTATTTACGTCTTGGTAACCGAAAAAATTAGCACCATCTTTGTCAAGTCTATAATGCCAGTCATCCTTCTCTCCTTCATGCATGTCACATATGAATGTAACAGACTCTCCAGTAAATATTGGAGTCCAGATAGGATTCTGTCTCAGGGCAGCTCTCGGTCTCTCTACACAAACACATCACAGGAAACACACAAGTAGAATATAAAAGCAAATGCTAGTGACAAGCAATTTGAGCAGATGTACATAGACGGACAGAAATACTGTATATATTTGTGAGGACAAAGTGTGTGACAGCTGGTGAACATAATCTTGACTGAATGGAGAGATAGAAACTCAATCTTCACCTTGACTGTGTCCATAGGAGGGGAAGTTACTCAACATCACTGAAACACATTTGATGAGACAAATTATCAAGTTAAGCATAGATATGTGCCTTTTAAATTAATCATAATTAGCATGACAACATGATAACAGTTTTGCAGCTTGATTCTCTTTACTCTATTCATTTTCCTGTTTTACTGTATACTCAGGGTGTCTTATACATATACACACATAACGTGTGTGTGTGTATGTATATATATATATATATATACACTCAACAAAAATATAAACGCAACACTTTTGTTTTTGCTCCCATTTTTCAGGGGATGGACTTAAAGCCCTAAAATTCATTCCAGATATACAATATAACCATTTCTCTCAAACACTGTTCACAAATCTGCCTAAATGTGTGATATTGAGCACTTCTGCTTTGTTAAGATAATCCATCCCACCTCACAGGTGTGCCACATTAAAATGCAGGTGTGACATCATGATTAGTGCACAGGTGTACCCCAGACTCTCCACAACAAAAAGACACCCTTAAATGTGCAATTTTCTTTTGCCTTATTGGGTGTATGGGCCTCCGAAACAGTCAGTATCTGGTGTGACCACCATTTGCCTCATGCAGTGCAACACATCTTCTTCGCATAGAGTTTATCAGATTGTCAATTGTGGCCTGTGGAATGTTGCTCCACTCCTCTTCAATGGCTATGTGAAGTTGCTGGATATTAGTGGGAACTGTTACACACTGTAAAAATGGTAATAACACAATATTACCACATTATTACCATTTCGACAGCGCATACCAGTTCCCACTAATATCCAGCAACTTCACATAGCCATTAAAGAGGAGTGGAGCAACATTCCACAGGCCACAATTGACAATCTGATAAAGTCTATGCGAAGAAGATGTGTTGCACTGCATGAGGCAAATGGTGTTAACACCAGATACTGACTGGTTTGGAGGCCCATACACCCAATAAGGCAAAAGAAAATTGCACATTTCAGGGTGTCTTTTTGTTGTGGAGAGTCTGGGGTACACCTGTGCACTAATCATGATGTCACACCTGCATCTTAATGTGGCACACCTGTGAGGTGGGATGGATTATCTTAACAAAGCAGAAGTGCTCAATATCACACATTTAGGCAAATTTGTGAACAGTGTTTGAGAGAAATGGTTATATTGTATATCTGGAATGAATTTTAGGGCTTTAAGTCCATCCCCTGAAAAATGGGAGCAAAAACAAAAGTGTTGCGTTTATATTTTTGTTGAGTGTGTATATATATATATATATATATATATATATATATATATATATATATATATATATATATATATATATATATATATATATATATATATATATATATATATATACACTGTATATATATATATTCGCCATGAAAAGTGAGGACCCCTGGAGTATGATGAGTATATGATGAGTATAGTTGAAGAGTATAAAAAAACGTGTTTGTGATTTGTCTTTGCTTGTTACTGCCAATAGCAAATATAAATGTATTCATCATTTTTTACTGTGAAAGCATTTGTCAAGATCCAACAAAAAACAACTATGCTGGTACTGCAAGGCATGGTTTTAACTTTTTATGTATTCAAACTCAGCTTATAACCTTATCAAAGTATAGTGTTTAATTTGCTTTATTGAAATGGTTATAATACTGCAGGTAAACTACTTGTACCTGTAGATCTATACAGGCCTAAACAGTTTTATATATACAGTATATACTCACATAGGAGCACAAACAGCTTGATGACACCCATCCTCTCCTGAGATGAACGCTTCTTCAGAACAGTTCTAGTTCATATTCACAGATTACTAACACTGCTAGGGGTGTGAGAAAGAAGTTCACTTCATGCCACAAGCTTGTCATTTTTCAGTGTATTCCAGTATTCCACTTCCTCTTTCTTTGGAAGAGATAAGTAAGGATAAAGACGTGAGCTCATTCAATGCAGGTTTAATTTAGTCTCATGATGCATAGCTGTGCGTGTGTGTATGTATGACCAAAATGGGTGAGGTGCCACAATATTAAGCAAGACTAAAGTCTCTGCACATTGACCACAGAGCTGTACGTCTCATCACTTTGTGAAATAGGATGTTCCTTTGGCTTTTGTTGCCACTCTTTCCCTAATTACATTCAGAACAGAAGATACTTTTTACTTGTTTCATATACATTTTTGTCAATTCTTTTTGTTAAGTAAAAAGAAGGTAAAGGAACCCTTAGGGGGTCCATGAGGTTGCCATGCAGATATATATACTGTATATATAAAAAGAGCAGACCAAGTACAGTGCAGAGTATTGGCGGTTTAAGTGCATGGTGCATGCATAGGACTGACCCATAGGATCCACCCATAGGACCCACTCATACCGACCGACTCATAGGACCGACACATGGATCGACCCATAGGACCGACAAATACTATAATACTATAATAACAATAAAATGGTAAATTTATATTCCAGGTACCCTGGCTGGTAATCCAGCACTCACAGCATCCACAGGTTCGACTCCCAATCCTGGCGGCCTTTACTGCATGTCAGCCCCCCCATCTCTCTCTCCAGTTCCTGTCTGCAACCTCTATAAAAATACAATGAATGTGAAAGCCACAAAAAAATACAAGTGAATTAAGTGAGAGCTGTAACAAAACAAACAACTAAATGTACCCTAAATCAAAAACACATGTCAAAAAAAATAATAATTAAACCAAGGGAAATCATGATAGAAACTCCCTTGACCCTCACAGGTTAAGTGGGTCATGGGTGCTTCATCAATGGTCACAATATAGCATGAAAGACACATCCCACAATATAAACAATTCAGTTAATTCATTGTTCACTACAATAGGTCTTACAGGAAACCTTACTTAATTGACTACAGTACAAACTAAACATTTCATACCTTGCTGCGCTGTTTAACAAAGGCGCGCTGTGCAAGCAAATTAACCATTTCTTTTGATGGAGGGTTTACTCCATTTCCTTGTGTTATAATTCATTAAGTTCTTATAAACGCATTAGTTTCATATTGTGAAGATAAAAACAGCTATCAAACTGAGATATTATTGTCATTGTATTGGGGCCTGAGTGACCTACTTCACCTTGGTCACGTGACACTCAATTCCAAATATTGTATTCTACTACAGTGTCTTTTTCCTTCTGATTGAGTAGAGGAGTGGGCTCAAATGTTGTGATTATGTACTTGATTAACAGTTTGCATGGACATCACAGTGCAGTACATGTTCTGCTAAAAAATAATGAAATCAATTGTGTAAGGGAATAATTTATGGAAATAAAGAAGGGGGGAAAAGAAAAGGAAGGCCCAATAAAGAACCTTAAAAGGAATGCAATTGTCACATTTAAGGCAAACAACAGCACAAACGCAATGGGTCTAACATTATGAGAATGTTTGTGATTCTGAGTCAAAGTGTTATTGACATGAACTAAACTAATCTTATTTGTTAGTTCCATGAGCAGAGCAGGAGTTAAGCGATTGGTTTGAACTATTCAACTATTACCACCTTAATTCCCATGGCATGGCTTTAAATTTAAATGTATTCAAACTCAGCTGCTTATCCTTAAAGTATTGCTTCATAGAAATGGTAACAATCCCGGTCATATACTCGTAGATATACAGCTCTAGTATTATAGAGGTATATACTCACATAGGAGTGCACACAGCCTGGTCAGACCCATCCTTTCCTGAGATGAACCCTCCTTCAGAACCTTTTTACTTCATATTCACAGTGAACTAACTGGGGGGTGAGAAAGTAGTTACCCTTCGTGCCACAAGCTTGCATTTTTCAATACATTTCAATGTGCACTTTGTCCTTTTTTGAAAAATAAGTTGGGATAAAGATGAGAGGTCTATACAGTAAATGCAGGTTTAACTATTTAGTCTCACGATGCAAGGCTGTCCGTGTATTTTTGGGGCGTTGCAATGAAAAAGATTATTGCCCAATGCTCATAAACCACAAAATGGATGAAGTATCACAATATTAAGCAAGACTGACGTCTGTGCAAAACCACAGAGCTGTACGTCTCATCACTTTGTGATACAGGATGTTCCTTTTTTTTGTTGCCTATTTTTTTCTCCCGCTACAAGCCTATAGTGTTATTGTATTACCTCAAGAGCAATCAAAAGCATATCTGGTATTCTAAATCCAATTGTATTTTTTTTTTTTGTTAAATTGTATGGAAATGGAACCTATATGCCCCATAGATTCGCCTGTCGGAACACAACAACCAGATCAACTAGACACAAAGAACAAAGTCGAAGACCAAACAAATTACAAATTACAACAATATGAATGGAAGGGACATAGTGCAGAAGATTTCCAAAATGCTATTACACAAAAGCAAGTGCAATCACTACTAGACCAGTTCCTAGAAGAAAAAACAGTGAAAGTGTAAACAGCACACCAGAATCCCCCAATAATAGATTTGATCTTACAAGTAGCAAACCTAAAAGCATCTAACAAGAAATTGTATTGCGCCTTCGCTTTTTTTCTCTCTCACTGCTCTGCAAAGCACTTGCATTCCATGTCATGAAAGTTCCCATACAAATAAAGTTTAAATATTAGTATTATAAAGTGTGCTGAATAAATGAACTTCACCCACCAGATGAAAAATGAATAACAGCCTAGCTGGTAGCATAAGAACAGACAAAGGCCTTCGATACCTCTCATATTTTTTACTTATTTTATACACAAAAAAGAGATTCCAATAGACACCTTTCAACACATTTAGAGGAAAACACTTTATTTAAATTAAAACCAAAAAAAGCAGTCTTGATGTAGCAATACTAGACCCAAGATCAACTCACGCACACAGACACACACAGACACACACACGCACGCACGCACACATACACACACACAGCACAGCAGGGCAGTTGATTTTGACCTCTGACCTTCGGATTGCTTCATTAATAACTGTACAGATTAACTCACCAGATTCCCCGCCATGACGTGTGACAATTCATACTTTTCAAAACAAGAGTAAACTCCAGTGACGTTTTTTTTTTTACTCAACTCATTTCATATCAAGGCCCATTAGCTTGTAGGTCTGCTATTTTATTTTGAAAAATTGTGAAAATGTGGCACAAATATTTGAATATTCTGTCACAGTGAATGTTTTTTAAGTGATTTTTTTTTTTGCGTCTGGGGGAGGTCCCTGGATTTACATATTTTCAGATGAGGGTCAGCGGCCATATGCAGGTGAGGTTTTTCGGAAAACTGTCAGGATTAAGAAGATCAGTTCTCAGGTCAAAATGGCTTAAGGCATTGGCTCACTAAAAGAGGGAGGAAACATTACAGCTTCACAATCATTTGATTTTAACCACTTTATGCCTTTTATATGTCGCTATTCACACCTGAAGACATTGCATCCGTGTCACCTCATACTGTAGCTTTTAACCCCTTTAACTGATATTTTATAAGGAGTTTCGCTGTCGGAAAAACAGCAAATCTACAAGCTTGAACGCGTTGCAAATCTTTGAATATGTATATTATTTCACAGTGAATGTTTTTTTTTGGCTCAAATCTTTGCTTCTGCCGCAGTCCATGGGGAAACAAAACTAAAAAAGAAAACATATTTTGAAATTTTAGGGAGAAGGTCCACGGCCAATTACATATTTTTTGCGGGTCCTTGACATGAAATCCTTTTGAGAAGCACTGACATATAAACGTAACCCTAAGTTTTTCTCAGAAAACTGTTAAAATTTAGAAGACAGAACAGAATCTGGTTTTAAGTGAAGTACAGCATTGTGACGTGTAGTTTGCGGTAAACCTATGAACCAGGAACATCAAATGTATACTATGTGACTCATGACTAATATGAGCACTGGAGTTGGGAGTACTTTGTACTCTGACCAATTACAAAACAGAAAAAGAAATAATACTTTATGTTCCAAAACTACAGTCATACGTCATCTCTCTCTCTCACACACACACTCTCTCTCACGCACACACACACACACTTCTAACCCCTTTGGAAACTTTTCAGCATGTGAATAAAAAACAAAAACACAAAAAAAAAGAAAATAAAACAAGGAAAAGGAAAAAAAAAAATCAATGAAACCCCCGTCTCCCTCATGCACAGGAACAAAAAAAAGCACGCACACACACACGCACACCACCACCAATCAGTTTGCACGGTTGATGGTTTCCATGACAAAACGGGGAGGAGGAGGAGAGGAGGAGAGGATGCTGTTGGGACGAGGCATCGCCCACGGCGACGTGAGAGCCAGGTCGCGTCTGCGCGCGCACGTTTGTGTGTGTGTGTGTGTGTGTGTGTTGCGGTATAGACCAGTGGTTTTCAACCAGTGGTCCTCGAGTGGTGAGTGGTCCAGGTAATCTCCCAGCTATAATGATCCGAGACTTTACAAGTCTACGTAATTAAAGAATGTAGGAGGATTGTTATTTTTGATCGCCGTTTGCCAGTTACCTCCTCCCAACATCAATACAGCATGGAATTGTGGGCAAAATCGGTTGGGGGGTCTGAGAGGGCTAAAGGTCATCATCAGATGGTTGCCCGTGGCTCAAATGCTGAATGAATGATGGACCTTGATATGAAAATGGTTGAAAACCACTGGCACGGAAATAGAAAAGAAAAGTCTCCTTGGCTCTGGGACGTGTGTGCGCGCGCAGAGCCATTGAGTGAGACGCAGTCGCGACACCGAGGGGGTCAGAAAACCGAGCGCTCGAGCACTGTTCATGCAGCTCTGGAAGAGTGTGACAAGGTGGAGTGCCTAAAATGCCAACTGTTTTAAAGTATTACATAGTGACAATTTTATGTTGTACTATTACTAAAAACAATCCAAAACAAAGGGATTTAAGATCATTAAAGCCGGGGCTGTTGCTCAAGTCTAGTAGTCACTAGTTTCTGCCAACTTCCAGTCCACGACTTTGCTACACTCTTCGCCAACAGAAGTCTATAGAGAAGAGCAACCGTTGTACTGCAGCCCCATGAAGTGAACAGAGTTGTAGCAACTTGGTTCTGTCTGTACTGTACTGTATGGTTCTGTCGCATGCCGAAAAAGCTCGCTTTCATGTGAGGAAAAAAAGGCCTGCTTCACTGCCATTGGCCAGTAAATCCATCAAACGCAGCACGACTGGAGACACGTGACATCAAGCGGCCAACGAGGTCGCTCCGACAAACTGCAGCCTGGCCAATGAGGGCGTCGCAAACTTCAGGGGGCCAATGAGACATGTTTTTTTATACAGGCCTCTGGGTCGTGAGCCCTATAGCGAACACTAAATCTCTTGAGGAGCTCTCCCGATTGGTCAGATGGATTGTATTAAAAAAAAATAACATAACATAACATGGCAGGCTGGCCATGTTAGTGTGAAAAGAGCAGATCTACAAGTCCACGGTACATTGCAGATGGCAGATCTACAAGAAGCCGTTTAAATTGTTCTCTTAAAGATGGGAGTATTCATCCCACAAAGGATTATCCTGTTCCATTACATAGGGCATTCACCAACAATAGCAAAAGCAACAGCTTGTTGTGAGCTTGTAGATCTGCCCCCCTATAAGAGAAGGTTTCCACGACTCCAGCAGTGATTCTCAACCATTTTTCATTGCAAAGACCCCCCCTAGACCTTGACCGGTCCTCTCATGTAATGGCATTTTCCCCCCCCATCTCTGGGACCCCCCCATTGTACATGTTGTTGATTCAACTCTGAGAGTGTACAAAATAGAATCAAAATAGATTTGTACACTCTCTCGAGTTACAGGGTCCATTTGTTTTTTCCCCCGAAAAAACTATCATTTAGCTGGGTGGGGAGGTGGGGACCACCCCTGGAACTCCCTCCCCTCAAGGATCTCGTGAGGGAAGGGGGTCCCCCGACCGCACCATGGGGGGGTCCCCGGACCCCACTGCTCTACAGTTAAATTCTCAGTGTGATCGTCACCATAGTAAGCAGGGTGTCTTCTCCGGGTGTGTCCTTACAGCGCTGGCAGTGTCTCCTCCTCCTCCTCCTCCTCATCCACGACCAATCCCTCTCCTCACTCACAGCAAGGTGGCGCTGTCACTCTCTCTCTCCTCACATACAGTCCATGTCTCTCGCTCTCCCTCTCTCCCGCCATCCGGTCTCTCCCCTCCTCCTCCTCTTCCTCCTCCTCCCAGCAGCATACCTGTGAATACATCAGGACATTGAATACATGAAGACCATATTCCATATTTCCATGCATGTACTAAAAATAAAAGTGTCAACAACACAGAGGCACTCCAGTCTGACCATGTGCAGTTGGAAGATAAAAGAGGTTCTGCCTGGTGAGCCTGTCTGTTTTCATGCAGGAAGCAAAATTAACAAATAAGATATGTACAGGGTGAGGAACAAAGACAGGCTTACACTGCCCTCTTGTGGTCAAACTACAAAAAAAACATTTCAGGAACTTTACAGCATATAATGATCATAGCATGAGATTTTAACTCAAAAAGCCCTAGATAGTGCAGTGCGAGTGAAGTGGCTCTAAGAATCAATACTTTTCAAGCTGTTCTCCGGAACTTTAGGCATTTGGCAGACACGTCGCTTGATGCGACTACGAGATGCTCTTCTAGACTTCATTGGCTTAAAATTTAAAACTGTCATTAAAATGTACATCTAGACTGTTGTTATATGTGTTTTGTGTTTTGTACGTTGTATGAGTCTGCAATAAAAGCATTCATTTCCCAAATCAGATTCGAAATCACCTCTGAATGTGGCTCAAGTTACATTGGACTGTGCACAGAAATGCTCACGCACACCAAAATCCTGTTTGGTGGTGCAGGCCCATGGGAGAAAACTGTAGAAAAACTTCTTGGCAAAACAAGAAAGTGGCCGCACACACCAGTAGCCAAAGTGCCAATATATTTATTTAGGACATAGGATTCTTAAACCTGCTATGTCCTAAATAAATATATTGGCACTTTGGCTACTGGTGTGTGTGGCCACTTTCTTGTTTTGCCAAGACGTTTCTCAAGTTACATTGGAGACATATCTGATTCCATGTGACTTGTATGTGACCTGTCTACATTTACGTTTGTGGAGACAAATCGGATTTCAATCAAGTTGTGGCACAGATCGGATCAGGCTAGGCTTAGCTTGCCAGTGTAAATGGAGCATTAGCTTAGTGAATGTAATCACTAGATTTCAGCTTGTGTCAAAATGTATTGTTTGTTGTTTTTGTACGTGAGAACAGTGGTTTTCAACCTTTTTCATACCCAGAGCCCACTATTTATTCAGCATTTGAACCACTGAACACCATTTGAGGACATTTTAGCCCCACAGATCCCAAAACTAAAGATTTCTTTTGCTTTTGTCCACAATACTAGGCTGGATTTTGGAAACAAAACAGTCAAACATACAGATCAAAATGACCATTAATCTTCTACATTCTCTAGTTTTGTAGACTTGGGGCTAATTCAGATGGTGAATGTTTTAACTCTTGAGAGCGCAAACGCAGGTCCAATTGGTTCCATGTTTACGCTCTCAAAGAGTTACATTTGGTTAAGCAACTTTACATGATTTAGACTGGGGACCAACGGGAATACCCTCAGGGACCACTGGTGGTCCCCGGACCACCTGTTGAAAACCCCTGCGTTAGAACCATATTGCACAATGATCTGTCTCTGGATTATGGGGTGAGACGGCAGACCGTATAATCTACCTATCTGGGTGTGTCTAGGTGCCAACGACAGCTGGGTGGTGGGGTGAGACGGGTACCTTTACCTGTCTGTTTGCGTCTAGGTGCCAACGACAGCGGGGTGGGGTGAGACAGCTGGCAGACTGGCGTCGGGACAGTGATACAGGAAGCAGTTTCCCCAACAGCTGTAGCACAACAGGAAGAGAGCGGCCAGGAACACCTACAAAATAAAATATAATAATAATAATATTATAAAATAACCCATTTCAGGACAGCTTTTACTTCAACAGTTGAAAAATAGAGATCTGCAAGCTCGTAGTGCTATGCCTTTCTCTGGAAAAAAAAAATAATCAGATGAATACATTACATGAAATATGAAATGTTGCGACATTGAGGGGTCAGAAAACTTAGTGATGGAGCGCTCTAGCCCTGTGGAATTTTGGAATGCGTATTTTAACTAGACCAGCACTTGGTAGAGTGCAAGTAGGTCATGGCCTACTTGTGCGTGAGCGGGGCGAGCTAATACTTATGACGTTAGTTATAAAGGTCTCTTACTTACGTTGCAATCACCTATACCGGCCAATCGGACTACACCGAAGAAACGCCGAACACCAAACACTGATCGCTTCACTTGTCCCCACTCCGCTCACACAACTTAATTAAAAAAAAGTTCATAGGTCTGGATCACACATGGACATATGACATCATCCCCTTTGGACAGGATAAGTCCCTACTAACTGCTTTCATTTGTTTTTTTTTTTAGTTATAGAGGGCAAGTATAATGTTTTAATGGATATTTGTTGTATTACCCAGGGAGCAATTTTAATCAAAGAGAGATGTCTCTCTCCTTAGAAATTTAAAGATTTTTTAGATCCGACATTTTGCAGGCCCTCTTAATCCAGAGCAGTAAGCAAGAACAAAAACATGGTAATACATGAAAACCTAAAGAATAGCCATCATGAATACTACCTAAGCTTTAAGTACCTTAGAGTGTTATATCTATCTAATGGAACTATACACTATGACTATAGGGTGCTACAGCATCTTCTTATTGTGAACACAGTGAGCCAGATAACTACAGTAGGTAGAGACTAGGGTGTTACCCAAACGTGATTTTGGTAGTCGAATTGAATACTTTGGGAGTCAAATAATTTGACTGGTCTATAGAGATGTGCAGTGACGTCACCGCCCCTGTTCCACTTGTGGATTCCCCATTCATTTTTCTCATAGACTTTTCGAAAATAATTTATATAAAGACGATTACGCCGCGGACAAAGCCAACTCGAGTCGTGACGAATCATGATGACACACACAAACTTTTGGGACAATAAAATAATTTCTAAGATGAAAAACGAAACAAAAAGTCTTGTATGATGCCGTTTTCTACTTCTTCCTAATTATATATTATATGACGATATTGTGTTTGTTGTCATGATTTGTCACGACCCGAGTTGGCTTTGGCCGCGGCGCAATCGTGTTTTTATTAACCATTTTCGAAAAGTCTATGAGGAAAATGAATGAGGAATCCACTAGTGGAACAGGGCTGGTGACATCACTGCGCATCTCTATAGTGATATACTATAGACTAGTCAAATAAATAAAAACATGTGATTCTGGGCTTCTCATTCAAACAGTGCATGCATATTACACTAATGTAACACAGTTACAATATGACATGAAAAATAAGCAATCAACTGACAATCACTACCAACACCACCGCACATAATAATGTCTGCTGTAGAAAATTTAAAAATATGCATTAAAGGTAGGGGAAGTGATTTCACTTTTGTCAGATATCACCCAAAAAATATTTTTTTTCTGTTAAAATGCTCTATTATAAGGTGTGGAAACCACATATGGAGTTTCCCCCTCCCCCACGTTAGCAGAGGAGCTAATAAAAGTTCCCCAGGTCACCACCAATTCTCCTCCAATCAGGAGCGAGCAGCAGGTTCACATAGTGTAGCTACTGTTGGGGGCCCCTAGTGCACCAGGCTGGTACTACACCATGAATTTCAAATCACTTCCCCTACCTTTAAGAATTATTATCAGCAAACAACAAATTCTTAATTAATAGTCGAATAGGGTTTTGCTAGTCGAATCATCAAATGGGCAAGTGCTGTGGGCTGAGATGGACTGTGTAGAGGTGCATTTTCAGACTGCAACGACAGACTGGGAGTGAGTCTGCAGTTCTGAGTCAGTTTGGGACGTGTGGGGATCGCTGCATTTACATTGTTACATTGAAAAACTGGAAATACTCTGGTTAAGTGGAAAAAGGAAAAGAACACAGGAAGTACAGGGGCTTGTGCCAACGTACCAGAGCACATATGGTGCAGGGTTTCCTCTCCAGCAGGAAGCTGAGCAGGTAGAATCCCATGAACATGGAGTGATTGAACCACAGCGCCGGGTTCAGGGGCTTGGGGATCAGCAGCACCGGCAGCAACCACTGGAGGCAGTACATCCTTCCTGTTCTGTTGTCTCGGCACGGGAGACTGTCCACTGCAGAACAAGAACATCACTCATTGAGCTACACAGACAATCGTGTTAGGATTTTGACAGCAAATTGTAGACTCGTGAATCTACAGTTGATTGCATGTGTCTGTTAAAGACTGCATCAGTGCATCTGTATAACTGTATCTGTATTGTATATTACAATTTAAGCATTTAGCAGACACTCTTAACCCACTCTCTCCCGAACACGACAGGTAGGCCGATCACAACAATTAATTGATTGCATTCTTTAATACCTCTTTTAATACCTCTTTTGATCCGTGCGCGTTGCGCAACGTCTGACGATCGTTGTGTTGTTGGCTTTCATTTGGGACAGAATGGACCCTGCCATTTTGAGATTCTGCTGCACCCGCGCCCATTCTATCCCATGCATTCAAATGGCATCATCTCAGATTCGCCCGCTAATGTCGCTTACATGGCTAAAAAGAACAGGGGACTGAACGTCACTTTCGGGAAGCGTGACCCGGGCGGAAGTCATCCAGGACTCATCACCCGGACGTCATCATACGACCGGTTTCGGAGAAATAAGGGTTTTGACCAAAAGCCATGGCCAGAGCCATGGAAGCTTATAAAATGCAAGACAATTACTGTTTCACTAAGTCCCTCCCCAATCCGTTGTTGAGTTAGGTGGTTTCCTGACTTTCTCCTGACAAAAACTTCATATTGTTATTATGATATATGATGATAATAAATGTACTTAAGTTACCTTTCACCTCTGTGCTGCAAGAGCTCAGCCACACAGCAGTGCAGATGTGTGGGATTTGTAGTCCAGACTTGTTGTGGGGAGGGTTTGTAGTTCAGGTCCGTGGGACCTGTAGTCCAGATAGATGTTGGCTGGGGGGGCTGGGGGGGCAGGGGGTTTGTAGTTCAGGGCAGGTTACTGGTGTGTAGTTTGTGCACGCGACATAGTGCGTGTGTTCGTCTATGAGGCATCCCAACCAGCAGGAGGCACCGTGGAAGTCAGCAGGTACCCGTAGGTGTCGTGTTTAATCCACTAGGGCGGCGGTGGAGAGGCAGGCCGTGTAGCGTTTGTGTTAGTCCACTAGGGCGGCGGGAGGGAGTCAACTGTTACTGTTGTCAGGTCAGACCTGAAGACAGACAGACAGACAGACAGACAGACAGACAGACAGACAGACAGACAGACAGACAGACAGACAGACAGACAGACAGACAGACAGACAGACAGACAGACAGACGGACAGACGGACAGAGAACAGTATCAGACCAGTGTTGTTGTTAGCAGCAAACTTATATTTTAGTTAAAGGTATTTGGCAATCCTCCCTATTATGGAGTGTGGTGACCATATAAGGAGTTCCTCCCTGTCCCCAGTGAGCCCAAGGGGTCAAAAAACCCTTGTTTTAGTTTGGGGCTTTTTGGAGAAAAGCCCCACTTTTGTCCAATCAGGATGAGAGAGGCATTCCTCCGATCAGGATCGAGTAAGGGCATGGGCCTTGGTGCTTGTGCTGTAATGTTTGAAGTTCTCCCCACGGTATAGTGTGTGCACACACTTCAGTAGCACGCAGAAAATCGCAAGGTGGATTACAAATTTCACCATTAGTCTCACATAGCCGGACAACTATTCCACAATCTCTGAATGCGACATAAAGTTTGGAACTACAGCTCAAATGAGTTTACTTTCGGGACTAGCATCTGCTGCTCAGACCGGAAAGATTTTCGACCAATCCCGACACGGTGCTCACGGAACGGTAGTGCCGTTTGGAAACACAAACAAGATGGAAGCAAACAGCGATTCATGTGGTCTGCAAATAAAGAAAAGCTTAATGGAGAATATTGACAACAATGCACGATGATGCACAAGCATAATGGACAACAATTGCAACAACCGACACACTAGTAGGACTAGTTTTGGCAGCCACAGCAAGTGAGGGAATGCATCACTTTTTTAATCACAATTATTCGCGTACTCATGAGCAAACTTCTGTTGTTTCAGACTGTTAAACAAAGCATTTGGAAAACCGTGAGAAGTAACGCGAGACTAATTCATGATACTGATTCTGCCTCAAGTTTCCTGCCTGCTGACTGCAAATCTTTCTACATCCTTGCGACATATTTCTTCATCCAGGATAGAGCCCGACCAATATGGAATTTTGGGAACGATACGATAACCAATTTGCACAGATTTTTTTTTAAAGCTGGAATAAAAATAGACCTTTATTTATCAATATAGTCATGTCAATGAAAAAATGTCGATAGAAAAAAAACACTAAGAACATTAAGAAAAAAAAACAGCAGCTTGTTTCTGTGCACTGTGCAGTTTTGAATGCTGAAAATTTGCTGAAAATTTCACCAATACGATATGGCAACCGACAGAACCAATACCCACCGATATCACCACCGATACAGTAGAACGATTCCATCGGTTGGGCTCTAATTCGGACCATACACCCACCCAAAAAGGAATGCTGCTCACTCCAATTTTAGTTTTGCCCTAGTTTTTAGACTGAAACTTTAATTACTTTTAGTGTTAATCTGCAGTGTTCTGGTGGGCCTTGATAGCCAACCATAATGGCTGGTTCTACAACTAGTATTTCCGTTACTTTCAGCATCCAAGTGTAAAATGACTTATTCTAACTGAACCTCTTGTCCACTAGTCACTTCCAAACGACTCGATTGATCTGTGATCTGCAATTTGCCAGAGAAAGCGATCTTTTATAGGGCTCTGCAGTGACGTCGGAAAGTGAGATCCTTTTTCCTCACTAACTTTACAAAAAGTTATACAAATGTATAGAGTATGAATACGATTACGCCGCAGACAAAGCCAATTGAGGTTGTGAATCATGATAACAACAACACTATAATATGCAATATTTTGTACTATTCAAATAATTAGTACAAAGGGAAAAAATGGCATGTATACTTACCATTTAGTTTTTACAAATATTTGATTGGACCAAAACATCGTGTTTTTCCTATGATTTGTCAAGACAACGACGAGTTGGCTTTGTCTGTGGCGTATTCGTCTTTAGAAATCATTTTTGGAAAAGTCTATGAGGAAAATGAAATGGGGAATTATCTTTTGGAATGAACGAGGGGGTGGGGCTGTGGCACTCTGTACCATTTAAATTGTATAAAAGTCAATCAGATAATAATAAATCATATTTCATCTTTGTTGACAGACCTAAATGTTCATGAAGGGGGCACACTAATTCATGTTAATTGGGGAAGAGGGGGTCCATGAGAATTGATTGACTGATTCATTCATTGGTCTTATGTCACAGTATGCAGAATAGGTACATTTCAGAATGGTACACGTCACTACAAAAACTGCTACTTTATGGATGTCTGAAAACATGATAAAGCACTTTTACAAAATATAAGCTCATACAAAGAAACTAAGGCAAAGGCATACATGCACAGCAGTTGTTCCCAAAGCTGGGTCCGGGGACCCCCAGGTGTCCTTGCGGCAGTTCCAGGGGGTCCCCAAGCCAAATGATAGTTTGGAATCAAATGGACCCTTATGGGTCTGTAACTCAGACAGAGTACAAATGGAAACAAATGGACCCTTTATGGGTCTCATTGGGTATGTAACTCTGAGTCCCAGAGTTAAATTGGCATTAATTTTACAATAATAAATTGGGATATAAAATGCCTTGAATGGGGGTCCCGTAGACGAGTTCATGATTCATGTCAAACTTGTGGGGGGTGCCGTAATTATGGGGACCCCCTAGCATATGTTTTCAGATCGGGGTCCGCGGGGTTAATTGTTGTCACTCTGGGGACCACCACTGCTCTAAAAGGAACAACAAACAGCACATCATAACAAGCTAATGCTAATGCCTTGCGCCTTAAGAGTATAGACAGGGTTACGACAACTCCGTTCACTTCACGAGGCCAGTCTGATGGCGGATCTTCTTCTACATAAGACTTCTATCGAGACGAACAGGGACAAGCCCTGGTCCGTTAGTAAGCAGAAATGCATTGAGATCACGAAACAGTCCAGCTTTAATGATCTTACAAAGCAGTGGTTTTCAACCAGTGGTCCTTGAGAGTTCCAGGTGGTCCCCAGCTAAATGATGGGCTAAAATGTCATCAGACCGTGGCTAAAATTCTGAATAAATAGCGGGCCTGCAATCAAAAAGGTTGAAAACCACTGCATTAAAGCCCTATAGTTTTGTAGTAATAATACAGCAAAGACTTTAGTGCTCACAGTACACAGATGCTCGAGTTTGTCCATATTATGAACAGCAGCTCGAGCGCTCTAGTTTCTGACCCCTCAATGTCGCATCTCTTCTACTAGAAGGCTCTGGCCTGGGTTAGCAGCAGCAAGCACCAGCATTTGTGTTTTCCTCTGACAATATTACAATAAACTAGACTTAGATAGAACATGAAATAACCCGTTAGATTAAAAAATAAACCCTCGAGGCGTCACGAAACATTTAGGTACAGCGATAGGCGAAGCATTAGTGGGGTAATGGTGGAGGTAAACAGACCTGACTACGGAGTTATTTCCGTCTCATTGTCACTGACACTCCATTACTGCGTTACAAGGTCAGGGTTGCCAGGTTGTGTGTGACTGTGGAAGAAAACAAGCCAACCAGCGGCGTTGCCAACTCTCGCGAGAGAAATGAGCCAACCCACCTCCAAAAAAAAGTATTTAGCGAGAGAAATAAGCCCTCTAAAACAGGGGCGGATCTAGGCATGGGCATGGGGGCCCCTAAATGCCCAGACTGCCCCACCAAACACGATGGCATGCAAACCAGTAAAAGATGTAATAGGCCTACATATTTTATGCTGGCATCATTATAAATTCTTGTGAGAGAAATAAGCCAATTCACCTCCAAGGAGAAAATGGCATGGGTGCGATTTCGATGAAGTCGCACCCATACCATTTTTGGTTACAGGATTTTTTATTAAGCATTTAAAGCATCAATAATAAGTTGCAACAGACCCGTAACATGCATAAAGCTAAAGGTCTGAGTTTTCTGTTTTCAATGATGAAATGCTGTTGGTCTACTGGTGCCACAACTGTAGTGAGTAGCAGTAGTAGTAGTGTTTCAAATCATTTTAAATATAGGCACTTTAATTTGAAATATCTTGGGTTTTTTGCATGCCATCGTGTTTGGTGGGGCAGACTGGGCATTTAGGGGGGCATTGCCCCCCCCCCCCACCCATACCCATGCCTAGATCCGCCCCTGTGTCTGTCTGTCTTCCCCCTCTCCTCTCTCCCCCA
The DNA here is from genome assembly GCA_039105355.1 of Benthosema pterotum. Lineage (NCBI taxonomy): Eukaryota > Metazoa > Chordata > Actinopteri > Myctophiformes > Myctophidae > Benthosema > Benthosema pterotum. The sequence goes on from CM076986.1 coordinate 31,080,479, forward strand.
TCTCTCTGCTGCCCCCCTCTCTCCCTTTCTCTCTCTCTCTCTCATTCACTCACTCTCTCCCTCTCTCTCGCCCCCTCTCTCCCTCTCCCTCTTTCTCTACCCCCCCCCCCCTCTCTCTCTCTCTCCCTCACTCCCCCCCCTCTCTCTCTCCCCCTCTCTCCCTCTTTCTCTCTCTCTCCCCCTCTCTCCCTCTTCTCTCTCTCTCTCCCTCTCTCTCCCTCTCTCCCTCTTTCTCTCTCTCTCCCCCTCTCTCTCCCCCTCTCTCCCTCTTTCTCTCTCTCTCTCCCTCTCTCTCTCCCCCCCTCTCTCTCTCCCTCCTCCCCCCGCCTCTCTCTCTCTCTCTCTCTCTCTCCCTCCTCCCTCTCTCCGTCTCTATGTCTCTCTTCCATCATCATCATCTCTCCCTCGCAACAACACCAGCATCCATCCCCTTAGATGTGCGCTGAGGAACAATAAAAGCTACAGCAGACACAGACACCACCATGGCTGGTCCACGGCAGCAGGTACCGTACAAACAGACAGACGTCTATACATGCCTTCATTCCGCACGCACGCGATGCGTGAGACCACACGCACGCACATTACCTTTTGTGTTCATTTATAAACGAGCGATCTGGAGGAGGAGGGGGGGGGGGGTGCTATTCTCACCCCCCTTTTTTAGAATAGATGCGTGTCAGTGTAGCAGATCCTGAGCCTCATTAGAGCAGAGTATAGATACCAGAGTCGCGACAACTCCGTTAACTTCATAGGTTCAGTCCAATGGCGACTCTTCTACATAGACGTAGGAGAATGGAGACAACCAATATAGGGACAAGTCCTGGACCGTTAGCAGGCAGAAACGCATCGGACTCAGGGCAACAACAGCCCAGCTTTAACGAAGTTAAATCCCTTTATTTTAGATGGTTTTGTAGTAATCAGACTTTAGTTGTTGCTGTATACAATACTTGAAATGAACAATGTATTTCCAACTCCGGTTTGTCCCCATTCAGGCTGCACGGACAGCGCTTGAGCGCTGTTAGTTTCTGACCCCTCATTGTCTTAACTCTGACGCGAGGTGCCTGAGCTGCTAGATCGAGCCTCAACACACATGCATTCGTTTTAAAACGTTAACCGCTTGCTAATAATAATAATAATAATAATAATAATAACAGTAATAGCAATAATAATAAACACACGTGCTTCCATTTAAACCATGAAGGACTGTGTGTCACTTAACCGAGCACGTTATAGGCCTAGATAACGTTTTATGATATGAATATCCATGGTGGATGTGATTTGTGTGTGATTGTATTGCAATATACCACATTCATTATTAATATAGCCTAATCTATGCATGGTATTGGTTCTACACATGGGATGAAATAACCTCTTTCCTGTGGTTGATAACCTGATATCATGTTTACATTGTCAGCTAATAGCTACAAGGTTAGATTAGCTATCTATCAGGTTAGTAATAATAACAGTATCTCTATGCTCAGTATACAGCTTGCTTAAGGGACACGTCACCATTTTTGCATGTAATGACATTTGGAAGATTTAGAACACTTTCCCCGGGGGCCTTTACGTGCATAGCCTAATATGTGGGCTTTAGATGTTTTAGATTTTAGCAGTGAGCTCCATGTCTCTGATGTTAGTTAGTTATTGACACATGGGCTCACTTGCTTCCTGCACTATAACCCCCATAATGCTTTGGTGCACTGCAACATCCTTGTGCATAGGGGGAGGGCTTTCTTATACTGCTGGCAACATGTAGTCTATGAAGTGGTGTTGATAATAACATCAGAGACAGTTACATTTTTGTTAAAGGTTGGCATTACCACTTCATTTACAAATCTGCAGAATGAATAATGGTTGAAAATCATCATCAACATCACTGATTTTACTATGTGAGGTATTAGAGGTTCTATCATTACATTCATGCAAGAAGAGCATCAATGTGCGTGCAGGGCCAAGTGAGACAGGGCAGCGTACCGGTATATCGTATCGGCCAGTGTCAAGTTCAACCACACGGTCCATAGAAAGTCTCTTTATAGCAGGCTAGACCGGCGCCCGGCTGCAGACAGAGCACCGAGTCGGTGACGGCGTTCTAGATCTGCCTCTTTTAGCTCACAACCCGCTGTGAGATGTTCTCACATTGCTTTCATTGAGCAAACTATATCATCATTCATTCTGCGATTTTGGAGCATGCAGGGGCGGATCTAACATTTCCCAATTGGGGGGGGGGGGGCAGCAGAAAATGGTAGGGGGGGCGGCTTCATCGCCCGTGTCGCTTTGCGCCACGGGCGATGAAGCCGCACCCATGCCATTTTCAGTTACAGGACTTTTATTAGGCAAGTAAAGCATCAATGATAACGTCAGTTGTTGTTGAAGTTGCAACAGACACAGCATGCATAAAGCTAAAGGTCTGACTGAGAGAGTTTTCTGTTTTCAATGATGAAATGCTGTTGGTTTAGTGGTGAGACAACTGTAGTTAGTTGGTAGCAGTATAGTAGTGTTTCAAATACTTTTAAATATAAGCACTGAAATATCTTGGGTTGTTTTGCATGCCATCATGTTTGGTGGGGCAGTCTGGGCACCCTGGGCCGCCCCCCCCCCCCCCCCCCCCCCCCCATGCCCATGCCTAGATCCGCCCCTGTTTTGGAGTAGACTCTGGGCGGTCTTCCTTCCTTCCCCTTGGCCTCCAGTGGCGGCGTTGGCTCAGCATGGCCAGATGGGAAACGCACGTTTCCCAGCAGTTCGAACCCGTGGGTCTCCCCCTTGCAGAGTTAGTGTCGAAGTGTCCTTGAGCAAGACTCTGAAACCCTCATTGACCTTGCCGTTACCGTTAGGCCCTTCTCCAAAGACTTTGAAGGTCTCAAAAATGAGGCAGCATTTTATGTGTGATGTCCATGATATTTAGATTGGAATGAAGGAGCCCAGCTGCAAAGTGCCCAACTCATGGTTGGACATTGGGGAGAGGGCGGCGCTTACGGAAAGGTCTATTGTTCATGATGTGCTGGTTAGGGGCCGTGTATGCTTTTAGTCAGACATACAATGGTACATAAATGCAATATTTACCATCCCCGACAGGCCAGTAGGATGTTGGACAAGGCATTCTCTCCCAACTGGTGCGGGCCGGACAGGAAGTCTACCCATGCAGGCACACATGCATGGGTGTAGTAGTAGCACTATAGGTCTCTGATGAGATACATGAAGGCTTGGCCCAAATAATACTCGGACCAGCCGAAATGTTGCGACATTGAGGGATCAGAAAACTGAGCTCTCGGGAGGGTTGTTGCAGCCTGAAAGAGACAAAAGAGGGACATGTCCATTTTTTTTCTGAGAAAAGGTCCTAAAAGAAAAAAAAAAAAAGGTGAAACACAACTCGATGATAGAGCCGACATTGATTGATCCCATGAAGTAAACAGACAGCGTAACTCTGTCTCTGCTCAGTATTATTTGGAACGAGCTTCCAGCTACTCTCTGTCTGACGAGGCGATGCTGCATGGACAACATGGGGTTGAAGAAAGCTGAGCTGTACGGACAACAAACAACAAGCTCGTCCTTCCTTCTCAGTTTCTTTTTGTCATCCAGGTCATTATGTGTGACAGACAGGATGGTGTGAAGGGCCCGTGGGTGCATGGCAATTTAGCCCTTTGCTAAATCCCAAACCCACAAAGTGATTGTCCAATGCCAATCCAACTAGCAACTGTTGCTATGCAGGTCAAGCTTTCTCCACCTCTTCGGTAGCTGCCAGTGTTATTTTGCAGAAAGAGAGAGAGAGAGAGAGCTTTGGTTTATGTTTATGGTGAAAATAGTGGTATTAATAGTAGGGGTGTAACAAGACAGTAAATGTATTGAAATATTGATTTTATTATTTTAAAAATCAAAGTATATCGAAATGCGTCATTGCCAATGGAGATAATTGTTATCAAATTGTTTTGCAATGTAAACAAACAATTTATTTGATAATACCTGAGCATTGTATTTAGCATTTTTAGAAGAGTATATCGTATCGTGAGGTACCCATATCGTCCCAGCCCTATTAACGATAATAATAAAGCAATACACATACAGTTAGTGTTAAAGTTTAACATAATTGTTGAGTGATAAACAATAAGGGTAATAATAATTATTATTAATAATAATAAATAGCACAGTCAGGGTGTGCGGTATAAGGTAGGTAATGTGATAATAATAGAACGTTCTTTTCTCTCTCAGGGACAAAGCACCAAGGTTGAAATGCAACACTGCCCCTGCAGATTGCAGCACAATATGGAGCCTACTGGACTGAGACCTGCAGATTCTACTGAATCTCCTCTAAATCATGACAAAAGAAACTCATGTTTTCTGTATCAGTGGTGCTCATACCTTTTCACAGTGAGGACGGCCAGGAGTTACCTGTATTTGGCCACCAAATTTTGAAAAATAGCAGATCTACATACAAGCTGGCGATACCAGCTTGGAGATTAAAGAATAGGGTTATAAGAATAGAGTCCTGAATGGGTTATAAGGCTCTGATCAATTTAGTGTACAGTCACTGTGGTCTTCCCACTGAGCACAGATCTAAACTAGACCAGCACTTGGTAGAGTGCAAACATGCACTTGCGCACAAGTAGGCCATGATCTTTACTTGAGTCTCCTCCGCTCACAAGTAAAAATGTCTAAAAAAGGACTAAAAGTGAAAGATTTTTATGGGTCTAGTCTTAGATTAGACGTTAATTAGACGTCTGATCAATGTCTAATCCAGTGGTTTTCAAACTCTTTAATCCCAGGGCCCACTATTTATTCAGCATTTGAGCCACAGACCACTATTTGATGACAGTTTCACCCCCAGGCCCCAAACTAAAGATGTATTTAGTTTTTGTCCAGTCAAAACAGTGAAATATACATCAAAGAAACATTCTTCTACATTCTCTAGTTGCGTAGACTTGGGCTAATTTACATGAATATGATGAACGATGATGAATATTTTAACTCTTGAGAGGGTAAAAATGAAACCAAATGGACGCCCAAGGGTCCATTTGGTTTCATTTGTATGCTCTCAAAGAGTTTGTACGCTCTCAAAGAGTTACATCCGGTTAACCAACACTGGTAACATTTACCTGGGGACCACCTGGAATCCTCTCAGGGACCACTGGTGGTCCCCGCACCACCTGTTGAAAACTCCTGGTCTAATCTAAAGATCAGACCCCTAAAAAAAGTTCACTTTTAGACCTTTTTTCGACACTCGTGCTCAGTGGGTTGGGAGTGAGCACAGGGGGCATTGGTGGCTCAGGGGTGTAGAGTGGCCAGATGGCCAAACCGCAAGGTTCCCAGTACCATCCCTGCGGGACCCCCCCCCCCCCCCCCCCCCCCCCCCCCCAAACCCCCAGAGTCGTAGTGTCCTTGAGCAAGACTCTGAACCCTGGATTGCTCCTGAATCGATGTGAAGTTTGGTGCCTCGCATGGTTTCCTCCTTCCGCAATCGTGTCTGTATCTTGACGTTAGTGTCGCACCACCCGCTACTACTATAGAGTGTGGTGACCATATAAGGAGATCCTCCCTGTCCCCTGTCAGCCTCTGGGGTTAAAAAAAAAAAAAAAAAAAAAAAAAAAAAAAAAAAAAAAAAAAAGTTTCCATTTGGGCTTTGGGAGAAAAGCCTTTTGTTCATTCAAGATGAAAGGGGCCTTCCTCCAATCAGGATCAAGTGGGGGTGGGCCTTGGTGTGCCTGTTGCACTTCCCCCCACTGTAGAATGTGTGTGCATGTGCACATCATCTTGTTACCTGGGGGGACCGGAGGATTTTTCCCCAAAGCACCCAAGTCACTTAATATACCTTTAAAAGGTATCATACGGTAGGCTTCTATACTTTGATGCTACAGCTGTTCCCCTGCAGACAAACTCTTGCTTTGCCCTGCAGACGGTCCAGAACTTTTGTCCTTTTCGTTGGGCTTATAGTGCGTTTTAGCCAATCACAGTGATAGTAATGCACCATGTAGCATTTACCATGCGTCATGTTTTCCATCGTGTGAAACAGGACGGGGCGATGAGGATGTCGTCATCGACATGAGCACGCCCGGTCGAGCACGCCGATGGATTCTTACAACGGCGTAGAGCTCCGGGATCTCGGAGGAGACGGGTCGGGTACCCGGCGGGTACGACCTGCCGCCGCTGACGGGGGCGGGGCTTCAGCAGGGGCGGGGTTCTGCTTCCGGGGGCGGGGCTTCGAGAACGCCTCGTACCTGCAGGATGAGGAGGAGGACGACGACGAGGACCGACGGGCGGCGACGGGGTCACCGCAGCCCGGACCCTCGGCCCCACGCAACAAGGTTGGTTCTTCTGTTCATCTCCACATAAGAGAGAGTATATTCACATGCATATCTTGGATGAGTGGCGCAGTCTAACATTGAGCTTCATGGAGGCATTAGTGTATGGACATTATCTTACCATGTACAGTAAGTTAATGGAAAGGTCCTAACAAGATGCACATTAGAGGCCAATTCAACCAAACAGAAAAATCAAGAGAGAGAGAGCGGAATGGATTTCAACTTTCTTACTCGTCGCGACTTGTTGATAATGGTCGCGACTAGTGAGCCAGTAACTAGTTGCGACCTGGCCGCCACCAGTCCCATACCCCTTACTTTATACCCTAACATACACTTAACATAACCCCCTAACCAAATCCCTTAACCTAACCCTTGCCACCTAGGCCTTTTCGACCTGGACTCCCCATCAATGATGTCACTGGAAGACGGGTTTCAGAACTGCCCATTTTTGCCACTAAACCCCTTATCCCTTAACTTATTTCCTTACTATAAAACCATTTTCAATAGTTAAAAAATGCAAGTTGAAATATTCTAAAAGGTGCTTAAAAATAGTAAAAAGGCGAAAGACTTAGGCATAAGGGGTTTAGTGTGTGACGAAAATGGAGCCCTTAGTATAAATAAATAGCAATATCTTATCCCGCACTGGTACATTAGTGAGGACCTATGAAGACACGTTGAAAAGTGGTGAAGTGGTCCTTTAATATAAAGTTGACCATTCTTTTCCTCTGGTCCCTCACTCTGTCTCCCTCGAGACTTCAAACGCTTGGGTGCTGTTGTTCAGTTGTTGTCTCATTGCAAACACTTTGCTACACCTCTCTCTCTCTCACTCTCTCTCTCTTTCTCTCTCTCTCTCTCTCTCTCTCTCTCTAGGAAGGAGACTACCACCAGCAGCAGCAGCAATACGATGAGGAGACAGCAGGGGACAGCATTGCACATTCGGTCCAGGACTTTGCAGAGTTCAACAACGGTGGCGGTGGGAGCAGCGGCGGCGTGGATGAGCGGACGGCGGATTACGGCTTCGTGGCGGCGCTGGTGTTCCTGGTGAGCGGCATCCTCCTGGTGGTCATCGCCTACGCCATCCCCCGAGAGGCCAAGGTAAAGTGATGCGTCGTTTTTTTGACGACTAATGATACATACATTTTACACCGACAAAAATGAAATGGAGCGCAGTAAACTAAAACTAAGACCGAATACAGTGTATTGACAATTTTGTCCACCTGTAATATGTGGTTTTAGATATTTTAGATTTTAGCAGATCACTTCCTTGATTGACTAGTACAGAACATGGACTTTTTAAAGCACCACCTATTAAATGAAGATACGTTGAAAGGTGGTGACACCTTTTGAGGAGTGTCTCACAGGAGGGCTGTGGGCAGAGTTTTAAACCATATGTTTTTGAAAATAATAATAATAATAATATGTTTACATCGGGAGAACGATGGCTGCCATTTTTGCATTGCAACTTCTCAGGAATAGAAAGCCTGCAGTTTCTATTAGCTTGGATTCCCCATAGATGATGTCATTGGAGGACAAGTTTCTGAACTGCCCACAGCCCTCCTGTGAGACACAGACTAAGTAGAAAAAATGTGGTATTTTATCATATACGACCTATTCTATGAAGATACATTGAAAAGTGGTGAAGTGTTCCTTTAAGCACTTTTGTTTTGAATGCAATAATTGCATACACTATATACACTATACACGTTGATATATCTTATGCCAATTCCGTCTGAAACCGAATGGGACAAAAGCAATATTTCTTTTGCCATATTCTGCAGCCCGATATTCGGCACATCACTTCCACCCATTTTTTTTTTTGTTTTTTGCAAAAATGGGTGGAATAAAGCTTAGAACACCTTGGTGTTCTAATGTTTTGGTGTTTATTAGCATAATTAGCATTACTTAGCATTATTGGCATTACTTAGCATTATTCACATTACTTAACATTAACTTATCATTGGCATTACTTTAGTTACTGAAAAATATCCATTCCGTGGCACCCTATGCTTGTAGGATGTACAGGGGTTGACACTAAGGTCTCGGAGGCACTTGCCCATCGGGCAAGTGCAAGTCAGGTTCTACTTGCCCTCAGCTCATGGTCACTTGCCCCCTAAAATATATAGGGGGCAAGTAAATATACATTTCAGTAAATATACATTTCAGCACCACGGACAGAGTCACTACAGCTACCATAACAGAAAGCTCATTTCAGCACCGCGGACAGAGTAACAGAAAGCTCATTTCAGTACCACAGACAGAGTCACTACAGCTACCATAACAGAAAGCTCATTTCAGCACCACGGACAGAGTAACAGAAAGCTCATTCTACTTGCCCTCAGCTCATGGTCCCTTGCGGGTACCATGAGCTCAGGGTCCCTTGCGGGTCCATTTGGTTTCATTTTTAGGCTCCCAAGAGTTACAATTCATCATCTTAATTACCCCAGGTCTACACAACTAGAGAATGTAGAAGATTAGGTCATTTTGATGTGAAAGTTAAATTGCCTGTTTTGTTTCCCAAATCCAGCCTGGAATTGTGGATAGCTAGAAAGCAGGGAAAGACACAGAGGCAGAGTGCAATGACTGCCTTCAAGACAAATTTATCTTGTGTTGTGTTATAGTGCACTAAGTTGCACACTTGCCTGATCGGGCAACCAGGTAGCAGTCTTCACTTGCCCCACCATTTTTTTTTACTTGCCCCGGGCAAGCGGGCAAGTGTTAGTGTCAAGCTCTGAGCGTGTAGGATGTAGGTCGGATATTTTTGAAAATGGTGAAAATGTGGCGCAAATGTGGCAGAATGAATTATTTTTCAGTTCAGCATGGGTTGTCGTCGCCGAAGCGTTTACAGGCGCCCTATGTGTTAACAGGTGGAGGAACCCGACTCGGTGTCGGCGCGCCAGATGGAGCGGCTGGAGCTGTACTACGCGCAGCTGGGCTCCCACCTGGACAAGTGCATCATCGCCGGGCTGGGCCTGCTCACCCTGGGCGGCATGCTGCTCTCCGTGCTGCTCATGGTGTCCATCTGCCGCGGTGGGGACTTGAACCAGCGGCGCGGCGGCGGCGCCGGGACCATGTTCGTCCGGCCCAAGAGGACTTACGGCTCCATCAACCTGAGGATGAAGCAGCTGGCCACGGGGGAGGACATCGCGGGGGGCGGAGGAGGAGGGGCGGGGCTGGAGTACGAACCACCGCCCGTGGCGGCGGAGCCATCGGGTCGAGCCCAGGACTCTAAAGCGGAAGTGGTGCTGGCCGGGACCGGGGGGATGCAGTAAAAAAGGGGGCGGGGGGCATGTTCAGCGTTCTCGTGGAGCCGCGCGGTTCCACCAAGCTTAGTCGCGGGACGTGCCGAGAGTTCACTGAAGTGATGATCTCAACCACAAGTCGTATAAATAACACGCAGCCCACTTTCTGTTGGTAACAGGCCCGGATGTAACCTTTCCCAATTGGGGCGGGCAGGCGAAAATGGTATGGGGGACGACTTTCCATTCCATTGCTGTTTAAATTCACCCCAAACCTAGCCTGGTTCAAAAGCCATCGACACAACGCACTCTCTAAGTGCACTGCGTCTCTCTTGGTCTGGCCTTCTATCATCAACCTATAATTTACTTTGGTACCAAGATGTATTATCCAATGAGAGTCGGAGTTGGGGGTCGGTCTATGAATTGCTAATGTCAGTGCAAACAACAGTTAAAACACGGTGTGTATCATTGTGGCTGTTAAATCGACCTATGATAATTTGTTTCTTTAAAAGGCAGGGTTGGGTTTAATAAACATCATCATCCGACATATTTTTCTACTTTTGTTTAAACTAAACTAAACCCCATCCCCCTTGAAATCTGACAATGTCAGACTCAAGCTTCAGGGAGCTAAGCTCACGCCTGTTCTGTGACCCAGGACTGCTTAGGCAAGTAAGCATCAACATCAACAAGCAATGAGTCATGACATCAGTTGTTGTCGAAGCTGCAACAGGCACGCACGCATAAATAAAGCGCTCTGAGGGTCCCTATTTATACGACTTGGGGTGAGATTGGGCTGGGTTAGGGCTTTTTAGAGAGACAAGGGCTGAAATCCCGCAAAGAGGGCACTTTCGGCAAAAATAGTGGAAAAAATAGCAGATCTTCCAGCTCATGACGTGTAAGCATGTAGGCTACATTCTGTTATTTTCTCTGTGTGAACCGGTCTGGAGTGGATGACACTGTATGTTGTAGTATTTTTTGTAGTCAACAGCAGGCAGGACGACTAATAATACTAATAATACTGACTCATGATGCCTCTGACACTGAATAATGAGGTCTTCCTGCCTGCCCACTACAAATCTGTGACTATCCGCTCCACTCCGGTTCACACACCCGAAACGGAGCACTGACCAGGCTATGCGACGTTCACTTATCGTCCACTAAATACTCACCTCACACAGCCCGCTGCTGTTGTTCTGCTACTACCCCTTTAAACTCCACCCCACAACAGCCGTCGTCGTACTACTGAATGGAATTAACGTTTACTTTTTACCGTAGCTATTACTCTTGAGTCTCAAACTTTCTATTTCTTTTTTTTTTATTAACATCATTAACATACAACAGTATATCAGCAACAACGTGGCTTTAGGAAATATAGTCAGAGTCAGTCTGTCAATAGCCTTGGTTTCCAGGCTTACCTCATCTGCGCTGCAAAGATTAAAGCCCGGGCACGACTAAGTCAGAGAATCTATCAGCGGAAGGACGTGTCCGTCGGATGCATTTCCCCCAGATACGATAATTTCCTGACCCGCCATCACGTTTGCTTCATTCACGGAGAATGTAAAACGATTTTTTTTAAAGCATCAACGTCATGTCTTTGGGCGCAACTTCCTCTGACAGACTCTACAGCGTAGGTTTCGCCCACAGTGGTCAGTCAAGAAGAAGCATCCCTCCGGACGGACCGAGTAGCGAAGTTTGCGACATTTACAATTCTGCAGAGCGCAACGGATCAGCAATATAGTGCGCGTGGGGACGTACAGCGATGCAGACGAACGTGAAACGGCACAGGAGAGATGGGTGCCAACGCAGAGGAGCTGAGAGAAGAAGCACAACCCCAGCACAACAAGGACTGTCCTTTCAGACTCACAGCGTATGACCAACAACTGGAGTTATACTTCAAACGGAAACATTTAAAAAGAAATGTATTGTATGAACTGAACCTTTAAACGTTCTTCCCAAGACTCATTTATACACTGCAGTATATTCTGAAAGCATTAAACGTAATCTATATGTAAACGGGGAGGGAGAACGAAATGAGAGAACCTGCAGCAAAATTTCTAAACTGAGTTAGTCCCGCAAGCCAGGCTGCTGCTTCCCACAATTTTCCAAATGCGTCCGTGTCACGCAGTCTGGAACAACGCTTCGTACAGTCTGAAACAACTCTTTAGCTTTAAGCATCTACCCAACGGCTCCCTTTTGTGGAAGTGCGGGGGCTACGACGCAATCGCCGTAGCCATCAAGATTGTTAAGCAAACAGCCTCTATGTAGCTATCCTGAAAGCATTTTGGTCTATAGCAGTGGTTGTCAACCATTTAGAAATCAGAGCCCACAATTTATTCAGCATGTGTGAGTGCCAGGGACCATCATTTGATGAGGTTTAACCTCTCAGACCCAAGACGCAAGAAGCGTTTTTTTTTTTTTTTTTTTTTTTTTTTTTCGTTTTCGTGCAGCGCTGACGAAAGCGAAAGCCTAGGTGTCGTGGCTAGACTCTATGCAACATTCAGGAGGTGTAGTTCCAGACTCTATACTAGCATTCGGTGATTGTGGAAGAGCAGTAGCCTGGCTAGACGCGAAACTGGTTGAAATGCAACCAACAAGACCAACAGAAGAGGTTTAAACAAGGTTAGATATTACCAGAAGCCCTTCACAATGTGAATGTGAGCACACAATGGACCAGCTATAGTTTATTAACGAGTTGTGAGCCCTTTCTTTTACTGTCTGTCGCGCGGCACCAACGCAGACTGCATGAGAATAGACGGTCTACAATCTCACGGCGTTGTTTTTTAGCACACAGGTCGTCTTATATCGTGAGGGTCTGCAGCACCGCGGCACAGTGAAATATACGATGATGAGTGTTTATAGTTATTATTATCAAGTGTTATTGTAATATCAGATTGAGCTTGTAGAGAGAAGAAAAGCACAGGGTGCGCTATATGCTAAATATGCTAACTGTACAAAGTAATGCTAGCTTCCTCCACAAGAGAACAGTGAGACAACAACTTTGCTTTCCGCTGCCTGTCCTGCCTTCATTCCTGAAGGTGATATTTAACAACGATACATTGCATTTATTCATGGATTGCATTGGCCAAAAACAACAACATATCCCACTGAGCATTAGATAAAAAAGTCTAATCTTACATTAGACATTGATTAGTGGCTGTTTAAATGTCTAGAAGTCTAATCACCGTCTAATCTAAGATTAGACCTCTAAGAACCTTTCATTTTTATACATTTGATAGGCATTTTTAGATCTAATGCTCAGTGGGCACTACTCGAGTGGTTAGTTCGATTTAAAGATGGAGTGCCGTGATTTTCTTACATGATCATCCCATGTTGTTGTTGTATATAGGGAGGGAGGAGGGAGATTTTTCTATATAAAAAACTGTGCGGTATTTGTTAAAATGTTGTTGTTTTTTATGTTCATTAAGGTTTCCTGGTGGGTGGTGATGGGTGCTACTGAAGCCACACCCACAGCTGTTGTTGTTGTATGGTAAAGGGGGAGGGATTAGGGGAGGGGATGATATTGTGATGTCACTATGTCAGTCGTGTTTTTTTGTATTTTTCCATTGGCATGTTTGACTGTTATTGTTACAGCCTCTAAGAAGAAACCAAAAATATAAAGGGAAGTCATCATTGCACATAACGACCACATCAAGGGGTCTAATGAAGTTGTCACCGTATATAGAGTTCTGGGTAACGCACAGACATTTCTGCCTGGCTTACATACTAATATCACTCACTGCGCAACGAAAAATTGTGTGTATGTGCTGTCCAGTGGCATTGCTGAGACGTTTGAGCCGGCCATGCTCAGACACAGGGGACTCGCATACATACAGACGTACACACACAGTTGCTGCCTATAGCAGTGGCGGCTATGGCACCACTCAAAACTACAAAAATCACGGCACTCTTGTCTTTACAAATTGTTGCCTCATTTTGTTTTTTCTTTTCAAACCAATCAGCATTTTGGCTAGCATTGCTTCCAGCATTTAGCATCACTTTAGTGGTTGTGAGAGAAAAGGAATATAAACCATGCTGCAAATAGATCCACTTTATCAGCATTTATTATCCCAGACTTGAAATCTATGTGTGAATGTTATAATAATAGTAATGATAATAATAATATTGTGTACAGCAGCAGAATGTGTCTCATGCTGAAATAGAAATATTATGTGTGAATGTTTCAACTATCAAATATGACAGGCAGTGTTGCCAGATGTACGATAATTATCATATTTGTAATATTTCCAAAAGTATTATATATATGTCAAAAAACACTTTTCTTGTGTGTGTGTGTGCGTGCGTGAGAGAGAGAGAGTGAGTGGGGAGTAATCTATCTAGGAAGAATGTTTATATATGACTGAATTTTATAGCACTTAAATGGCATTAAAGAAAGTGTGATCGTTCTCCAGACCAGGAAACATATGGCCGATCACCAATCCGAATCATTTGGGGGTGAAAATCAAATCTAAAAAAATATATAAAATAAATACAATGAAATTAATATTTGCACCACGGCCACCGCATTACGCCACTGTCGTTTTAAAGTGTAAAACAGAACTATATGTTCCTCATGCTGAAATAAATGATCAGGGGTCATCATCAGGTGGAGGTCATAAACATAAACATCTTTTCATGGAAAAACAAAATGACTGTACAAGAAATCCATAGATATATAGCCCCGAATAACAGGTCTGTAACTCTGAGACCCCTGGAGAAGCGGTTCAGGTTCTCAAGGGGTCTATTTGGTTCCATTTGTGCACTCCCAGAAAAAAAGGGGGTCTGAAAGAAAAAACGTTAACATGGCCAAACGCAACTTGATAACATCAAGTTGCATTTCACCATGTTAATGATTTTTTTTTCAGACCTCCACTTCTAGAAACACAGAATGCGCTGGGCTTTTTATCATGTCCACACAACATCTCTAAGGTATATTAAAGGGGAATTCCACCCATTTTCAACATTTTTTCTGAGAGTGTACAAATGCAACCAAATGATTTGGTTTCATTTGTACGCTCTCAGAAAAAAAGAAGTGTCTAAAGAAATCCATTAACATGGTGAAAATACATCTTGATGATGTCATCAAGATGTTTCACCATGTTAGTGGCTTTCTTCAGACTTCCATTTCTTGGGAACACAGAATGGGGGAACTTTGTTATCATGTCCAACCAGCACCTCTAGGGTATACTAATGATACATTAGAATTTTGAAAATGGGTGGAATTCCCCTTAAAGGCCACATACACATACAATAGGTCCTTACGCTGACATTTTGGTGAGCCCTTGTTATGAGACAATATAGAACAGCAGAATTAAGGCTCTCCGTGCTGAAATTATAATCCATAATAATGAGTGACTGTTATTTATTATCATTGTACAGCATCAGAATGTTTCCCCTCGTGCTGAATGAAATGTGTCTGGAGAGAAAAAAAAATATTGTTTTTTTTTTTCATTGCCGTTTTGTGAAGAAACCTCATAACTCCACATATTGTGACACACGTGCACACGCACTCAAAATGCAATCGATCCAATTTGAGTTCAAAGCAATTCACTGGGAAATAATATACCGGTATATTAATGAATTAATCCCCTGTGAAAGTTGCCATGATGGAGATATGAGGTTTTTATATGCTGAAGAAAAGGAAGTTTCGATCTGCAAAAAAATGTAATATGTTTTCTTTGGAATAGAACTTTAATGTTTTTATACAATAACGTAAGCATAAAATAATGGTCTGCTTCAACCATTATCAACCTACTGTACTGTATCTTTGCATAATTGGTCCTCAGCAGTGTCGGGCAATAACTAGTTTCTCGTAATATATTACTGTAATATTGTTACCATTCCCAGCAACAAGTCCCAGTAAACACGGCCAGGACTGGGCAAATCAATGGCGTCTTGATTCAGTTCAAGGCAATCCAAGACAATAGTCAAATCTGGCCCCAGAAAATCGCCTGATTTCAACCAACACAAATCCTGTCCACTAAAGACGGACGTCTCTGGATGAATTAGAGAGTCAGATTGAGGCCAGACTGAGTTAAATCAATCATAGCTAGTTGGATCTGACCCAGAATAAGGTTAAAGATCATCTCCCTATGGCAGTGCTGCCCAAAATGTAGATTATAATCTAGCAGTAGATCACACAGGCCGTGCAGGTAGATCACATGACAGACCCCTAGAATGTATAGATCTGTAACTCTTGAGAGCGTTAAAATGAAACCAAATGGACCCTTACGGGTCCATTTGGGTTCATTTTACCGCTCTCAAGAGTTAAATTATATTCAAACATCTGAATTACGTAATTTCAAGAGTCCACACAATTAGAAAATGGAGAATAATTGTTATTTTGACCAACGTTTTGCCAGTTCTCTTTCCCAATTGTGGACATCAGTAGGAGTATATACTGTACGTTGTTCAAGAAAACTTTCCAATTCTCCCCATCCATTTTTCATTATAAGTGCATTATTATTAAACACTATAACAGTAAGTAACACCATCACCACTATTCCAAAGTCAAACTTTCTTGGGGGCCTTGAAATGGATTTTTTTTAATGTGTAGATCTTGTTGAGCTGGTCATTTTGAAAGTAGCTCTGGCCTAGTCTTGAACGTCACTAGGGACGTTACAGTGATGTTCAAGACTAGGCCAGACCACAGCCCATATGGGGATGATCTTTTACGTCATCTCCAGGACGTCTTCAGTTGAAAGTATTTCAAAGCCTATTTTGGGCCAGATCTGTCTAGTTACGTTTGATTTTAGTTAGACTAGGGCCTCAATCCGACTCTCTCTGATTCAGATTCTTCAGAAAATCAAGCGAGTATTCCCAGTGGGCTGCTTATTAAAGGAGAATTGCACACCAAAAGTTTTTTTTTTATCTTTATTTGCACTTAATTTGTTAGAAAAAAAGTGGTCCAGGTGTCATTTTGTGAAAACACTCCTTAATGGCTGTTTTCCCTATCCCAAAATAAGCTTATAATGGGGCTAATGGGTCTTGTGCAAGTTCACCTATATACATCGCTCCAAAAGTTTTTGCTATATATGGTCCCTCCACTATGTCAGTAGAGTGTTGACACTCACTACTAGAAAAAAAAAAAAAAAAAACTTTTGGTGTGCAATTCTCCTTTAAGCCAGGTTCCTCCACCAGGCATGTTGGCTGCCAGCCGTCTGATTTGATAAGCGTCCTCAGCCCCGCCCCCTAACTGCACCGCGGGCGTGTCACGTGACGTCACAGTTCATTTTAACGCACATTCGGCTACTTTATTGCGGCCGTTTTGGTCAATATACTCGCCTCCTCTAACCCTAACCCTAAACATAACCTCCAGCACGTCGCCGCCACGCTAACACAGGGCTTAAAACAAGGCGGTCAACCGGCCCACACTGATCAAGGCTTTCCGGGTTTTCGTCTTACCAATGCAATCGGTGTCAGCAGGCTCCCAGACAACACGCCTCGTCGAGGAACTCGGTTTAATAAGCAGCACCCTGGGAATAATCACTTGATAACGGTCTTAGTGCATGTCTTTATTGGATAGGATTGTGGTTGCCTTGATCTGACACATATTCGTCCCTGTCGTGACCGTGCTTAACTGGGTAGGTACCATATTACTCTGCCAAAACAGTAATTTTATACCCAGTTACACTAAAGAGTATAATTTTCGGGGTCTTTGACATGACAAAGACGCTGCTCTGAGACACGTTACGACACGCGTCGACTTTCTTTTACTGTTTGATTATCAGCAATGACCATCAGCGAGGACCAATCATGCGAAGGCAGGTTGAAAACGGGTGGAGTTGTTCTTTTAAGACGGTCGTCCGAGGACACGATTATAGCCTATTAATTATGCCTTAACGAGCAAACTCACATTCAGTGTAAATGAAGTACCTTATCAACAAACAATATCATGTATTGAAACACTTGGACTGTAAATGACGTGTAATACCTTATAAAATCCATATGCTAATCACGTATAGACCGACCGTGTGTGCTCCTGTTTACGTATCCAGTCTGTAAGCCGCTGCTTCCCAAACGTTTTCATGTCAGCGACCCCCAAATTGACGCCAATTAGCCCACGGACCCATTTCAAAACATTTTCCAGGGACAACCCGTCAGAGAAGATTCTCACAGCAAGAGAAGATTTTTCTGGCTGAAAATGCATTGTTCCAATTTGATGATTCTCAACCTGTTTTTAAGGACGGGTATAGCGGAGGACCCTCCCATCTGCATGCCCAAACCCCCCACCCATCTATAATGAACACACAAACACTCTTAAAGCCTATGATTTTGAAAATTTAAGATTTTTTAAAATTGTTTTTAGCCCCCCCAGTGCATTCTTTACATGCTAGAAAGTTGATTTATTAACAGAAAATGAGAGAAATGTGTGGGTCTATGGAAGGGCATGTCTCAATGGCCCCACACAGATTCTTTCCTCTTTTAACTTTACCTCCACCCATCCATCCTTTAAAGGGGAATTCCACCCATTTCCAATGTTTTCCTGAGAGGGTACATATTCATTGGATTTTAAATCCATGGTGGATCCCCTTTAACCCTAACCCCTAGAGTGTAACATTTGTACATTCTCTGTGTTACAGGTCCATAGAGCTGCACAGTGATGTCACTGCCCCTGTTCCAGAAATGGAATCCTCATTCATTTTCCTCATAGACTTTTCGAAAATGCTTAATAAAAACACGATTGCGCCGCGGCCAAAACCAACTCGGGTCGTGACAAATCATGACGACACACACAATACTATCATGCAATATCTAATTAGCAAGATGTAGAAAACGGCAGGATACGACACTTTTTGTTTCGTTTTTCATCTTAGAAATTATTTGATTGTCTAAAAAGATTGTGTGTGTCATCATGATTCCTCACGACCGAAGTTGGCTTTGTCCGCGGCGTAATCGTCTTTATATAAATTATTTTTGAAAAGTCTATGAGAAAAATGAATGGGGAATCCACTTCTGGAACAGGGGCGGTGACGTCTCTGTGTTACAGGTCCATAAGGATCCATATGGTTCCAAACTATCATTTAGCTGGGGACCCCCTGGAACTCCCTCAACGACCCATATAGCCAGATACCCCCAACTTTGGGAACCACTGGCTTAGGATTTGTAGTAGGCATCATGTGATCACAGCCAGTGTATGACTGTCTGTCTGCCTGTCTGTCTGTCTGTCTGTCTGTCTGTATACTGACTGGGTGCGAAAAAAATCAATCCCATCGCTGGGTCGCCATGGTTACCATCTATTTATACCAATGAGGAGAGGCTCTCGGGTGTCATGGTAACAGGAGAGGGGCGGAGCCTCGCGCCCCGGGAAACCTCTTATCTCCAACATAACTTTTGGTGATTGTTTGTTTTTGTTTTTAGAATTAATGCTCAATCAATACCCCCCTTTTCCAGTACCACACGTAACAACAACACCAACGGGACATAGTTTGAAAATTCTCAAGTTGCTCAATTCAAATCAAAGTGTTATACTGGAATCTGGTCAGGGGCGGATGTAACATTCACCAATTGGGAGGGGGGGCAGAAGAAAATGGTAAGGGGGCAGCTTCATCGCCCATGGCGCGATGAAGCCGGCCCCATGCCATTTTCAGTAGTGTTTCAAATATTTTTAAATATAAGCACTGAAATATCTTGGGTGGTTTGCATGCCATCATGTTTGGTGGGGCAGACTGGGCATTTAGCTGGGCATTGCCCCCCCCCCCCCCCTATGCCTAGATCCGCCCATGAAGAATGCTACTCCCATAGTTATAAAGCTGGTGCTCCCATAGTTGTACAGCTGCTGCTCCCATAGACTTATAAGACTGACTATGAATCCATATAACATCTAGACCAGCACTTGGTAGAGTGCAAACTTGTGCGAGAGCGGAGCGCGCTAATACTCAAGGTCTCTTATATTCACGCCATTACATTATTCAGGTCTGAAGAAAGCCACTAACACCATGTTAATAGATTTCTTTAGACGCTTCTTTTTTCTGAGAGCGTACAAATGGAACCAAATGAACCCGTTAGGGTTCATTTGGTTGCATTTGTACGCTCTCAGAAAAAATGTTGAAAATGGGTGGAATTCCCCTTCACACTAGTCTTCACGCACGCCCACTCCGTTCACAATTGGTCGTCAGGAGATATGTTTTATACTGGTAAAATACAGCTACATAGCATTTAGACTAGTCAATTCCCAGATGCATCTGATTCAGATTGTCTGGCTACACAAGACTCCCTCTCTGACAACAGGAAGGTCGATAAAGAGCTGACATCACCGTCCTTGTCCTTTCAGGTCACTGAAGGGAGGAGAGGACGAGAGGGGAGGAGAGGAGACGAGTACAGGGCAGAGGAGAGGAAACATGAGAGGAGACAATAATAGTAATGATAGAAGGAGAGACAGATGACAAGTGAAGGAGGGGATTGAATCTTTTCTGGAGTGGTGCCATTTCCGACTGCACGTGCGCATGCACACACACACACACACACACACACACACACACACACACACACACACACACACACACACACACACACACACACACACACACACACACACACACACACACACACACACACACACACACACGCATGCACACACACGCATGTGCATGTAACAGGATGCTAAAGACACCATCTTTATTAATAGCCCTGCTGGAATAGTCCTCCTTCACCGCACACGCGCGCGCGCATACACACACACACACATGCACACGCACACACACACATGCACACGCACACTAGAGTCCTGTGGTGGGAGTTGTGCTCTGGTTTTGGTGAAATATGAAGTAGTTCCGTTGATTTTGTGGGGGTCACTGGGGCCATGCAGTAAAAGTATGAATGAATCGTAATGTGACAATATCCCCCCTGTCCGTCTGTCCGTCCGCTGTTACAGGGTGACGCAACAGTTGCCTGCAGGGGTGATACGGTGGTGACGTCACTCATAGGGTGACGTAACAGTCACCCTGTGGGGGTGACTGTTGCCCACACAGGGTGACATGACCTGAGCTGGTGGAGACCCACAGGTTGTATTGTTGAATTATTTCTAAAATAGTAGCAAGTCCTTTGTTTATTTCTGACCCCTCTGTCACAGGGAACTATGTTTTTGTGTCCATATATCACTACGGCCTTGTGATAGGGGGGGTCAAAAATGAACGAGGAAGGACGTGCTAATATTTATAAATGATTCAGCAATACAAATTATGTTTGTTTTTTTGGTTTAATTTACGTTTAGAGGAGCAAATCAACAAGAGAAGACCTTTGGGAGGAGAAGAAAAGGCGCAGGCGGCAGAAGGCAGCATCAGCACCAACAGGCGTACAGTATATCTGCACAAAATGTAACAGAGACTGCCACTCCCGTATCGGACTGTTCAGCCATGGCAGGGCCTGTAACCCGGACTAACCCAGGCACATACTCCATTGTCTTGCGAGACAGAAGGAAGCCAACAAGGGGCCAACACATGGCCCCCAGTGACCCTCACAAAATGGCTTAATATTCACCAAAATTAGAGCAAAATTAACTCCCACCACGGGACAATTAATACAGTTGACACCACTATATTAAGGGTAAAAAAGTAAAAAAAAAAAAAAAAACACGAATGTCATTATATCGGCATCCAAAATGACCAATATATCGGTAAATACGTATCAGTTCTAAAGACCTTGGGAATTAATTTACAAAGAAACATCAAAAGTTGAATTACTAACATTTCTTTGTAAAGGTCTTTTCAGACAGGCACCTGGGTCAGCATTTCCAGAACATGTTTATTTAAATAATCAATTACTGTGCAATGTTTTAGTTATTTATTTATCGTACATTTTATTTTTCAAATTCATGTTACATCAATGAAACTGACACTAGTGCATTGTATTTGTTTTTAGCTGTCTGTCATTAGCAGATGTGTAGTCAGCCCAGCTTCCCATCCAGACAACAGTCATATCAAAACTGGACTACTGTAACTGCCTCCTTACGGGTCTACCGGCATGCGCACTTAAGCCCCTCCAATTGATCCAAAATGCCACGGCCTGCTTGGTCTTTAACCAGCCAAAATTCTCACGTCACTCACATTCTCCGTTCCCTCCATTGAGAGTTCAAATCTTACTGGTCTCATAAAACCCTACAAGCCCTCCTGTGCACTCCGATCAGCCGTCACAGGGAAGATGGCAGTACCCCCACTAAAAACGCCTGGCCAACACAAAAACACACCTCTTCAGACTCCATCTCAGCCCATAGCACTTGTATTACATACCAACCCATAGTACTTGCAGTACCCTCCTAGGTAGTTTAGATAGCACCTCATGAATCCCTTTGACATATTGCCCTTGATTCTTTTCATAGATGCCTCCTGTGTTCCCCTTCCCTCCCACAGCTTGCATTGGTGCAGGTTGTTTTCATTGGAATGTGGGTAATTTAGTAGCTCCAACCTTTTATTTTCTTTTTATACCATATTTACTGATTGAATATCCTCATCCATGGCACTGATCACGTCAGCATCTGATTGGCTGTGGAATCCTGAAGATCTGGAAGCTATGGTTGGTGTTGGTCCACGATGTCTCCTCAGCAGCCAATCTTCAACCTTGGATGGTGACCAGCGGTATGAACTTCCTGGTTCTGAAGTTGTTTCTCCATTCACTGCAACACAGTTATTATTATTATTACAGCTATTATTATTATTATTATTATTATTCGGGGACCAAGCAGTCCACGAAGTGGACTTGGTCCCTTCTTGTTTTTGTACTTTTTTTTTCTTCTTCTACGGCGAAAAATAGCTGTTCTGGCTGAACCGTTTAGTCGGTTTTTGTGAAACTTGGTAATCTGGTAGAGTTGATGCCAATCGGTGATGATGCGAAGCCATGATCATTGGCCAAATGGTGGCGCTATAGCACTCAACTGAAAATGCAAACTTTGAACACTGAACTGTTTGACTGTCAGAAATGTAAATTATATTCCCTTATGGGTCTCCTTATGCCGAACAACTTTCGTATTCTGACTTTTGGCCTCTGACCTTTAGGTGACCCACCATCTTGAATTATATGAAGAAGAATAAATAAAAGAATACGTTTTTACGAGTCATTGAAAATTGCTGGTTTGTGAAAATTCTTCTATTGCCCCTAATCCACACATGCAGCATAATCTGTTTTTATATTATGAGACCTTACTATTTGGTAGAGGGGGATGCAGGAGGGCTCCAAACAAACCTCTATAAGCTTCGTCATTGGCTAACAAATAGTCCGGGCGGGACTATTTGTTAGCCGATCAGGAAGAGCCTCGCTGAGCTGCCTCTGATTCATGAAAAAGGGAGGACTGGTGGAGTCAAATGTGGAGGTGGTTAGGGTTAGGGTTATCTATCTACGTATCTACCTAACAACCTACCGTGCTACTACAAGGCAGAACCATAGAAGCAGCGGAGCTATGGACCAGAGCTAATTTCCTCCTATGGGTGTCAGAACCAAAGTCCAGGCTACTCACTGCTAGGAGGCATGTGTGCGACGTCAATGCTCTGCCTCCTCCTGACGGCTGGCTGCTGATTGGCTGCTTCTTCTGGAAGCTCCTCCTGAAAGTGCTTCAGCACAAAGCTCAACACCCGGTCCACCATCTGCTCCTCTCTCCTCCTCCACTCCTCCTCTCTCCTCGCCCACTCCTCCTCCGTCAGTCGCCTGATGCGCTCTAGGAGGCTCTTCTGTCTGGGGAAGGAGGAGAAGGGGGAGGAGGAGGGTCCATCAAAGTGTCCTCCTTGGTTCCTGGTCACCAGCTCCTGGATCTTCTCCATCAGCTCCGTCACCTCCGACACGTCCCACTTGGAGCAGTTTAGAGCGTGGTACCTGTTGTGGTTGTATTGGAAAGTACATTTACATAAGTAGTATTATATAAGCAATAAATCTTAAAAATTAAAGGCATTTTTTTCCTTTATCTTAGACATTATTAGATCACTTCCTGAAAATATCTAGTATCTACACCATAGGAACCGCAGTGGCCCTCTAAAATGTCCTTCACCACCTCCCCATTTGACGCCACAATCCTCCCTTTCCTCCCTTTTTCTTTAATCAGAGGCATCTGAGAGCGTACACACTCAGAAAAAAAACATTAACAAACACAACACAAACACAACTTGACGACGTCATCAAGTAAAATACAGTACAGTAAAATGTTGAAAATGAATTTTAAACAACATGGACCGTATTGTTCTAATGTTCTAGTTCAATCAACTAGAACATTTTAAGCTTAAACAATATAAATAACAAAAAGTTCAACCATATCCATAACATCAGCCAGTCTTTCTGACATGAACACATTAATGAATAGGCCTACTAATATATATATATATATATATATATATAAACGTTTTTGAACCTGGCGATTCGATATTGATATTATGGCATTAAGAATTGCGATATATTGGCATATAGATTTTTTTTTGCCCACCCCTACTGTGTTACCTGAATCCACATCTCTCCAGGGTGGTCCTCAGGGGGTCCCCTTCAGCCTGGATGTAGTCCTCTATGGGTCTCCCTCCCAGCCACTGGGCCTCAGTGAACAGAACCACAGCATGTCTCCACAGCCGCTCTCCACCCAGCAGCTCCATCTGCTCCTCCACCGACCTGGTTGGGTTCATTCATTCATTCATTCATTCAGGAAGGGGCCCAATCAATTGGAGACTGCGACAGGGGCGGATCTAGGCATGGGCCCAGACTGCCCCAACTAACACGATGGCATGCAAAACAAAGCAAGATATTTCAGTGCTTATATTTAAAAGTATTTGAGCCACTACTACTGCTTCTAACTAACTACAATCGTCTCACCATCACTGAAAACAGAAAACGCTCGGAGTCAGACCTTTAGCTTTATGCATGCTTGCAACTTCAAGAACAACTGATGTTATTATTGATGCTTTATTTGCCTAATAAAAGTCCTGTAACTGAAAATGGTATGGGGCAGAGTTCGTGAGCGGAGCGGCCGAGAATTCCACTCATCGCTCTCGACGTATTTGGTCCCGCTCGCAATCCGCTCACGTGGACCCCCTCCCAGACCGCTCCCGCTCTGCTCCGCGCTCATATTCATTTGGGCAGCTCCGCGCTCCTCGCTCCGCTCAGCCCCGCCCGCTCAGGAGCAAAATTTGACAGCTGGGAAAAAAGGCTGCTGCTTTTTCTTTGTCGAAACACATCGTGGTTATTGCCCCCCTCACAGCATAAACATTTAAGACAGGAGTTATATGTGCAGTTACACTGCTGTCTATATTAACCCAGACAGGTGCGGCGAATAACTAATTAATCTTATGCCGCGCTATTTCGTTTCCAAAATGCTATACGGGATAATAGGTTATTGATGATGTTACACTGTGGGGGAATTGGACATAATTGGGGGGGGGTCGCTGCGCTCAAATACTTTGCCGTTATGATGTGCAGTGCTTCAAAATAAATAGCGAGGTGACGCATCTAAGGCAAGATAGACAGCAAGACAGTCAGCTTACTTTTTCTTTTTTCCAATTTCCATCATGATCATCATCTCCTCCTTCCTCCCGCACCTCGGAGAGGATTTGAAATGTGTTGATCGTGTTGCTGGCACTGTAGGCCTATAGTCGCCATCTGAACCACAACCACACGTTTATGCTGTGCTACTGAACACGTGTGCCGTTGTCTGGACTGAACGGCTTGGAGCGGCCTGGAGTGGAGGATAATTCTCGCTCCAGAGCGCGCTCCGACCCATTTGAAAACGCGCTCAGCGCTCACTTAAAAATCCCCGCGCTCCGCTCCCCGCTCCGCTCGCGCTCTGCGCCGCTCACGATCTCTGGTATGGGGGCATCTTCATCACCCGTGTCGCTTCACGCCACGGGCGATGAAGCCGCCCCCATACCATTTTGTCCCACAGAATGTGACATATTAGTAGTTATAGTTTCTGAGACTAGATTCTAGTTTCTGACACTAGATTCTAGTTTCTGACACTAGATTCTAGTTTCTGACGCCAGATTCTAGTTTCTGACACTAGATTGTAGTTTCTGGCGCTAGATTCTAGTTTTTGACACTAGATTCTAGTTTGTGACACTAGATTATAGTTCCTGATGCTAGATTATATTCTGACGCTAGATTCTAGTTTCTCTGAAAAATCTATGTTTCTGTGTCAGTGATGCTCAACATATTTCATGCCAAGGACCACCAGAATTATCTATTATTTATAGTGGCGGACCTCCATCTGAAAACATGTTGTTCTAGGGATGCAACCAAAACCTAAATGAACCCTAACGGGTTCATTTGGTTCCATTTGTACGCTCTCAGAAAAAAAGAAGCGTCTAAAGAAATCCATTACCATGGTGAAAATACATCTTGATGATCAACATCAAGATGTTTCACCATGTTAGTGGTTTTCTTCAGACCTCCATTTCTTGGGAACACAGAATGGGGGAACTTTTTTTATCATGTCCACCCAACATCTTGAAGGTACATCAATGACATAGTAAAATGTTGAAAATGGGTGGAGTTCCCCTTTAATGGTAGGGCATTTGACATACCTCCGGTCAGCATCACAGAAAGTGGACCAGACAGGAACATTGATAAGGACAGCGTGGGGTCCAGGAGAACACAGAGTCATCGCATGTAGAAGGACATCTCTGGCCTGCTGTGTGAGTAGGGATGGAAGCTTGCTAATTGTTTAATTGAGAATGAGCATCAGGCCCAACCGAACAGAGTAAATGATACGCTTAAGAGATTTACTGTATTTATTTTAGTTCAGTTTATGGAGGTCCATCCATACCTGTGAAGGAGGAGGTGTGGTCGACCAGTCTGGACAGTTCACCACACTCACATCTCTACCGGCCACTCGTCCCTCACTGCAAAAAATGCTGTCCTTCATATACAGTAAGAAAAAAATATATATATTTGAGTGTAATAGTACTAGAAACAAGCAAAATAATCGTCCGTGGGGTAAGTGAATTGTACTTGGTAAGAATTCTTGTAATAAGAAATATGTTCTAAAAACAAGGTTGATAATCTTATACAACTTGCTCTTGGTTAGTAAATCCTTCTTAAAACAAGAGCAATCGTACTTAAAGTCTAGATTTAAGAATAAAAGACTTGCTTAGTTTTTTTTTGCAGTGCTGTTGTCTGACGCATTCTGTGAGTTCGGTCTTAGCTTTAAACTCCTGGAATATATGAGGTTTAGTGAGTGTTAGACATACTACTACTACTACTGCGACTACTACTAAGTAGTATTCCTACTAAGTACTACTAAGCAGCATAGCCATAAGCAATAACAACAATATGCATGCATAAGCCATAGAAACATGGAAGGCTGAACTTGAGGAAAAGAAGACCATGTAATATTGTGCAGTGGTGTGACTGTGCACATGTGTGTGTGTGTGTGTGTGTGTGTGTGTGTGTGTGTGTGTGTGTGTGTGTGTGTGTGTGTGTGTGTGTGTGTGTGTGTGTGTGTGCGCGCGCGAGCGTGCGTGCATGCGAGCGTGCATGCGAGCGTGCGTGTGCGCGTGTGAAAAAGACTTACCTTTCGTGGGGGAGCAGTAAACACGTGAGGATGAAGGATGAAGTTTCCAGCTGTGCTCCTCTCGTACTGCTCTCCACCAATCAGCATCAGCCTCACATCTGGAACACTCTGCTGTTCTCCTGACAAACACAAAGTCAGCATCTGTAAAAATGGTGCATTTATACATTCGTCTACACTGTAGTGCCATCCTAATCGGGCCTGTATTCGGAGATCAAGGTGGATACCCCCACAGACCCCAAAACTGAAGATTTCTTTTGTTTTTTGTCCACAATACCATTCTCTAGTTGTGTAGACTTCCACTGTTCATCAATGTGCTCCTACCTTTTGATGACACCAAATGGACACTTGCGGGTCCGCACACACGCACGCGCACACGCACACACACACACCACACACACACACACACACACACACACACACACACACACACACACACGCACACGCACACACACACACACACACACACACACACACCCTCACCTGGGTACAGAGCTCTCAGAGCAGCTCTCAGGCGGTGTGTTGTGGTGATCAGGGTGTGGACCTGGCGCTCCATGGTCCTCTTCTTCTCTGACAGCGTCTCCACCAGCTCTGTGTCCACCTGGAGGTGTTGACCTCCGTTCACCTCCTCCACCATCTCCTGGACCTTCTGGAGCAGCTCTGTGACCGAGGAGGCTGACCGCTCCTCTGTCTCTGTCTTCTTCTGGTTGTCCAGCACGTGGACACGCTTCCCGCAGCGCTCCACCAGCCAGCGGAGGTCATCTCCCCCTGCCTGGACAAAACATACAGGTACACTCAGGGGCGGATTGGCACATATTTTCCCACCGGGACAATTTTGCCTTTCCCAGGCCACCCTGGTGGAGGCAGCTGGTTAACCAGATGTAACTCTTTGAGAGCGTAAAAATGAAACCAAATGGACCCTTGCGGGTCCATTTGGTTTCATTTTTACACCCTCAAGAGTTAAAATATTTATCATGTGAATTAGCCCAACTTAGTCTACACAACTAGAGAATGTAGAAGATTAATGGTCATTTTGATCTGTATGTTCCAGGCGAGCATCTAGCGCATTCTAGTGCATTTTGGAAGTGCCACTAGTGCATTTTGGATCTTGGCAGTTGCCAACACTGCCTCCAGCAGCGCGAGCGCCCTGGCACACAGGAGTGAATGGGAATATGGCAACTCTCCTACTTGAAGGCTCTGGTGTAGGACACCTTTTCTTTTTTGAAGGATAGAAACACTAGTTTGCCTGGCCTGGGCCTGGCACCCTGGCCTGCCCTGGACTTTTCAAAAAAAAAAAAAAAAAACCCTGTCCAGGCCACTAGGTGGCACAGGCCACCGGGAAAACTCCCTGTACTCCAGATGGCTAACTAAACACTACTGCAGGGGTGCCCAACCTTTTTTGACCCAAGATCTACTTTTCAGCAGCCAACCCCTCCGGGATCTACCAATCCAATATTAACATTTCAAACCACACGCATCATTGCCAGCCTGCAGTAACTTCACAACAACACAACACTACTTTGTTTTACCACTTTACTTTATGTCCATATAAGCATAAAGTACAACAGACTTGTCATAAATAGGCCTACAACAGTACAACATAAGTACAAAAGACATGGACAAACACTGCCATTGCAAATGCATCACACACACAGACAAAAATCGCTCTTTTTTCTTTTCCACCCCATTTTTTTTCTTTCCCCCCCACATCTCCTGAGATCTACTTGTGATCAGGCCGAGATCTACCGGTAGATCCCGATCTACTGGTTGGGCTCCCCTGGGCTACACTATACAGCAGGGGTGCCCACACTTTGAATTAAGAGCTACTTTCAAAATGACCGTCCCAACAAGATCTACATATCAAAAATGTGATTGTTCCATTACTGAAAATCCATTTCAGGCCGCCTTGAAAGTTCGAGCTTTGAAATAGTGGTGATGGTGTTACTTACTGTTAGTGTTTAAGAATAATGGACGTATAATGAATGAATTTGAGTTGAGAGTTTGTGATGTTGAGTTTAGTTTCTTGCACCCAAAACTAAAAACCTTCACGTTTTTGACCACAACTGCGAAAGAGAACTGGCAAAACGTTGGTCAAAATAACAATTATTAAATGGACCAAATGGACATCTCAAGAGTTAAAATATTCATCAAGTGAATTAGCCCCAAGTCTACACAACTAGAGAATGTAGAAGATTAACGGTCATTTTGATCTGCATGTTTGACTGCTTTGTTTCCCAAATCCAGCCTGCATGGTATTGTGGACAAAAGCAAAATAAATCTTTAGTTTTGGGGTCTTTGGGGCTGAAAAAATGTCATCAAACAGTGGTCCGTTCCGTTGCTCAAATGGCTGAATAAATAGTGGGGCCTGGTATGAAATAGGGTTGAAAACCACTAGCCCTACCTCTATGTGCTGCTGGACACTCCTGCCTCCCAGATGGTCTCCGTGGGTGAACAGTAGCAGGGTGTGGTCCCAGGCCCCGCCCCCGCCTGGCAGCAGGGTCATGTGTTCCTCCACAGCCACTCTCTGGGCCCTGGTGAAGGCCGTGCTGAGCGGGACGGTCAGGAGGAGGCCGTGAGGTCCAGGAGGACAGAGACACGCCACGGCACGCTGGATCTCCAGTCTGTCCATCTCTGGGGTGTCCCGCACTGGACTGATGTCCCTTCATTTCACAAGGTCCACACGTTAGGAGGACATCCAGAGACACTTACGTTAAAGGGGAATTCCACCGATTTTCAACATTTAACTATGCCATTGATGTACCTTCGAGGTGTTGGGTGGACATAAAAAAGTTCCCCCATTCTGTGTTCCCAAGAAATGGAGGTCTGAAGAAAAGGTCTGAAGAAAACCCTAACGGGTTCATTTGGTTGCATATTGTACGCTCCCAGAAAAAATGAACCCAAATGAAAAATGAACCCAAATGAAAAATGAACCCAAATGAAAAATGTACCCAAATGAAAAATGAATCAAATGAACCCTAACGGGTTCCATTGGTTGCATTTGTACGCTCTAAAAAAAAAGGTTGAAAATGGGTGGAATTCCCCTTTAAGCATGAACAAAGACACGGTGATACATCATCAGATCCATGTCAAGTACCGGTCATAAGAACAGTGGTTTTCAACCAGTGCAGTCCTCGAGAGGGTTCCAGGTGGTCCCCAGGCTAAATGATGGACAGTTGGTTAACCAGATGTTAGTTTTTGAGAGTGTAAAAATGAAACCAAATGGACAGTTGTGGGTCCATTTGGTTTCATGTTTATATTCATCTTATGAATTAGCCCAAGTTTACACAATTAGAGAAGGTAGAAGATCAACGGTCATTTTGATATGTACTGTATGTTTGACTGTTTTGTTTCCAAAACCAAAAGAAATCTTTAGTTTTGTGGTCTGTGGGGCTAATATGTCCTCAAATGGTGGTCCGTGGCTCAAATGCCGAATAAATAGTGGGCCCTGGTGAAAATGAAAAAACATGAAAACATGACATGAAAAACTTTGGAGTTGCCCATACACCCTGCCATTATCCCAGCCCACCCTAGTAGGGCTGGCTAAATCCGGCCCTACCTGGACCCCACTTTGGGACTTCGATCTGAATTACCTCCATCCAGGTGAGTCCACCACGGTCAGGTGTCTCCCTGCCACCAGGCCACGCCCCACGGCGGACCGCACGGTCCTCTGGCCCACCTGGCTGACCCGGAAACCACTTGCGGTTCCGCCCAGGATGCTGTTTCCTGCCGAGCTCTTCCCAGATCCGCAGCATCCCAGCAGCACCACCCTGAGCTCCGTTACGCCTGGGACTCCTCCTGCCACAACACACTGTTTACTCTCTCTATAGAGCTCTGCAGTGACTTCAAAGCACTCAAAAATGATTTGTATAAATGGCAATAATATCGCAGTCTCCAGGCTTACATCTGTGCTGCGAAATCAAAGTCCGGAGACCCAGTACCCCAGAGAGTCTATCAAAAGGCGGAACTTCCGGTTTGTTAACTTTCCCCGGAAGTTGCCATTTTTCAGCCAATCGCGGTGCGGTGCTCCCGAAAATGTATACCCGTGGAGGGACCATTTTATTTTTCCCTTTGTGCTCGCAAGGCTGTTGTAAAGGTTTAAAAGATGGAATTGTGTATACTATACTTGTTCATTGAATTCATTTTTGAGGACCAGAGCCTTATAGTGGGAGAGTTGTGTTATTGAGGGGTAAGAAACCAGAGCGGAGCAGCCAGTCGTCACGTGACTATACAGAGGCTCTCCGAGTCCTAACTGCAGTGGGGAATACATTGTTTTCAACGGGAACAACGCAAATAAGAGCTATTTTAGGTACGTATGCAAAACAACTGTTTTAGGGTTAGGGTTAAGTCACGACTACCGTCTCCGTAATGTTTATGTTGTACTATTATTTAAAACAACTGTTTTTTAAAGTCATTAAAAGCTGGTAGTAAATACAAAAAATAATTTGGGCATCCTAGTGATATATAGCTTTATTTTTTGCCGTTTTCCCCTCTGCGTTGCTTCTACTTTGATGCTGCAGCCGTTTCCCTGCAGACAGACACTTTGTCCCCTTTGTTGTTGTCAACAAATCATGAAAACTGTGACGTCATACCTATGACAGGCACAGTAAAATGGTGACCCGCAAGGGTCAATTCTAGTTACAGAGGACAAGTATAATGCATTCATCCATGAGGCTCATGGATGAAGCCTGGGATCCTTTTAAAGCATGTCTAGTGGTCGCCCCGGTACCCCCCCCCCCTCATGCCGCCCCAGACAACTGCCTAGTCTGCCTAATGGCAAAAACACCCCCGATTCATCCACTGCAGCTATCTGACCTCTGTCTCCAGGAGCTTTCAGAAGAGGCGTATCTTCCTGCAGGGTCTCCGCGGGGGTCCTCTGCTCCGCGGCTCCTCCTCCAGCTCTCTCCTTCTCCCTCCGTCGCTGCTGCTCCTCGGTCCGGTAGTGGCCGCGACCCGCCACCATGGCGTCCACCTTGTCCATCAGCTGGGCCAGCTGGCTGCCGTCTCCGCTGTCGCTGATGTTCAGGACGTGGAAGCGTCCCTCACACCTCCTCTCCGCCAGAGACCTCAGGTCAGGGGCGGTGGTTGAATGAAACTCACTGAAAAACAAAAAACAAAAAAAGAAAATAGAATTGAACCAGATGCCCTTCGGGGCACTGGTTTCCAACAACTCAGGTCACGTCACCCAGTTACCAGTCACAGTGAGTGGTGACTCAGCAGTATGGTGAGTCACCACCAGTATGCTGGCGACTATGTTTTACCCCTGCAGGCAACTGTTAAAACCATTCCTCACCATACGATACAATATCGAGATGTAGGGTTCCGAATTGAATTATATTGTGATATTTATTCTGCGATTCGAGATTCGAGACTCGAGACTGTAGAATAATTGTTATTTTGACCTCTCCTAAATTGTGGACACAAACTTGAAAATCAAAAGTTTTGGGTCCGAGAGACTGAACTCGACATCAAATGGCGGTCTGTGGCTAAAATGCAGAATAAATTGTGGTACCGGGTGTGAAAAAGGTTGAAAACCACTGATATAGACGATGAAGTCACACCCATACCATCTTTGGTTACAGGACTTTTATTAGTCAAGTAAAGCATCAATAATAACATCAGCTGTTGCTGAAGTTGCAACAGACATGCAGCATGCATAAAGCTAAAGGTCTGACTCTGAGAGTTTTCTGTTTTCAATGATGAAATGGTGGTGGTCTAGTGGTGCAACATTTGTTAGTTAGTAGCAGTAGGAGTGTCTAAAATAATTTTAAATACTATAATCACTTTAATTAGAAATATCTGCCATGTTTTGCATGGCATCATGTTTGGCATTGCCCCCCCCCCCCCCCCCCCCTCCCCCCTCCCCCATGCCCATGCCTAGATTCGCCCCTGATGGCAAATGTCAAAACTAACTCAAACGGAAAATCCCAAACTATTATACTTATACCTACCTTGCTCCGCTGACCGGACGGTCCGCCCACTCCGCCTGGGGACCGCCGGGTCCCTCCTCCACTCTGCCCCTGATGTGGGTGGTGGTGGTGGTGGTGGTGGTGGTCAGCACCAGGACGGTGTGCCTCCACACGCCGTGTCCCAGCAGCAGGCCGACGTGCTCCTCCGCCGAGGCGATCCAGGTCCTCCCGGAGGCGCAGAGCTCCAGGGGCACCACCAGGAGGAAGGCGTGGGGCCCCGGGGCCGGGCACAGCTCCTCCACGCCGCGCCGGATCTCCCGCCGGGTCGCCTCCGGGGTCAGGTGCAGGGGCAGGTCGGACCGCCAGGCCGGGGTGTCCACCACGCTGAGCCCCCGGCGGCCGCCGGACCGTCCCTGCAGCTCCGCCCGCCCCAGGACGCTCCTGGAGGTCATCCGGTCGGTGTCGAAGGCGTCCCGGCCCAGTAGGATGTTCCCCACGGAGCTCTTGCCCGGCGGCTCGCAGGGCAGCCTGCCCCCGATCAGCACGATGCTTAGGTCTGGTGGGACGCCGCTCCGGCCTGGATGGGGAACACACCCAGGAAGAAAAAAAAATGCTTCTCAGTTTAAGCTCAGAAGCGTCTCTTGAAACACCCACGTTTATTTCTCATTTTAAGATCACCTAAAGATCACCTATGCCTCTTTATGGCTCCTAAGAAGAATACTAGGATCCATAAATGAGGCAAAGCTGAAGTCTCTCCATTGGCTGCTACAGATGTATTTGAGAGATAAATGAGACAAAGCTGAAATCTTGCCATATGCGTATATATAGCAAGATTTCAGCTGGGAATGGACCTGAAACTTAAGGCCCGCGGCCCGAACTGTTCAAGCCCAAGGCCCGGCCAGACAAAATGGAATATATTTTAGGCCCTACCCGGCGCCAAAAATGTCGGGTTTGGTCAGAATTTGAGAATTCTCCACAGAGTAAAAGAGAAATTCCAACCAACACCATCTTCATAATAAGGTAAATACAGAAAATAACTATTTTTACCATAATAAAATAGGCCCGACCCGGCACCTTCTGATTAGCATAGATTTTACGACTTGGCCCTAAACTGTCTGGTCGGGCCTGTTCGCGTTCTGGTCGGGTTCGGGCAGAGTTTGAGAATTCTAGAGGGAAACAATGGAACGTAACGGATATACAGCCATTTTTAATTTAGAGTAAATGTTGTCTACTACTTTTAATAGAACTCACCTCTTCCAGAATCTGAGGTTCTGCTGCTCATCCTGATCTCTACAGCTGTTGCTTGACCTGTAAATCAATAAAGCAATAAACCATGAGAGGGAGTAGGTTACTGGTGGATTTTATCCCGAGGAGGCGTAGGGTTTTCTACCTTACATTGGGATAAAATCCAAGTACCCATTAAAATAATCAACAGTAGCACAATGACGTCTGTAAGTTACCCAGCTGAAGAAATTAGTTCCCAGCTACAAGAAAGTAGTTCCTAAGCTGTAGAATCAACACACCTGCGACAAGATTCCATAACAACAACAAAGCCACTTGTGGGTTATTGATGGGTTTTTCAACTCTCACATGACGGTGACCAGCCAATAAGGATTAAGTATTGGGACTAGCAGTTTTAGAATACAATATGATACATTCCAACATCTTTTTAATACAAGTAAAATGCCTTGAAGCGACCCCAGTAAATGCAAGAAGCGACCCCAGGCTGGCTATAACCATTACTGTTGTTGTTGTTGTTATTATTATTAGGCCTATTATTATTTTCATTTACCGTATTTACTGGTCGTGCCTTGCATGGTTTCCACCGTCATTACTGATTAATGTGATCCACTATCTATGTAAAGCACCTTGGATAAAGGCGCTGTGTAAATCCACCATTTACCATGTATCCCTTTGTGACAAAAATTGGCTTTGCCTGACTGCAAGATTGTGTTCAACCTTAAACGATTTTGAAATGTGGTTAAGCATCACATAGGAAGTGGAATGATCATCTTCGCAGATAATGCTAAGTCATGCTATGTCATCATCACACACTGACTGATTACATAATCAGCCATAGAGTCATGCATGGAGTGTGTGTGTGTGTGTGTGTGTGTGTGTGTGTGTGTGTGTGTGTGTGTGTGTGCGTGCGTGCGTGCGTGTGTGAGTGACTGCGCACGCGCGTGCACGCGTATGTGCGTGGGTGTGTCATTCAGAGGAAAAGGAAAGCAAGTACAACAAACACGAATAATAATGTAATAACAATAATATAATAATAATGTCTTGAGCTTTTGGGTGAGAAGCCAACTCACCCCTGATGGAAAAAGGGGTTGTTTTGTTACCATTGAATTAATGAATTAAATTTTATTTACAGAAATGAGAGTTACAGTACAAGTCAAGTACACACTGCTACAAAATTGATAACAACTTGGAGAATTACAGTACAATTCAAGTACAACTACAGCAAATCTGGAAAACTTATTGGACACACTAGTTACAAATACACTTGTTTACAATAGTGGCCAACTTGTTAATTTCAAGTCAGAGAGCTTACCTGTGTGTCAGTCATATATGGAATCAGAGGAGTCTACAGTCTCTCTGGGATTTCCTCCATCTGAGGATTTCCTCCATCAGTTCAGAGTCCATCGACCACCAGTGTGGGAAGTCGAATGCCTAAAACTAAACTAAAAGACTGCCTGGGTACTAACGAGGCTACCTGAAGCCAGAGCCATCAAGTGTCAGAGCTGCAAACTTGTGACATTGATGGGTCAGAAACTGAGCGCTGAAGCTGCTGTTCATGCAGCCTGAATAGGGACAGGATGGAGTTGGGAATACGTTGTTGTCAACCTGGGCAGTGCAAATAAGAGCTATTTTAAAGGCATGTATGCAATATGTCAACTGTTTTAAAGTATGGAGAGTGATAATTGCTGTTTTTTCCCTCTGTATTGGCATTTTGGCAAATAGAACAAAAGCACTGTCATATTTTTGAAAATATTTTTGTCTCTGAATTCTTAATAATTATTCTTAATACTATAACAATAACTTGGGCTACTTTTTTAAAAGTAGGCTAACATGCCCAACAATGGTGACGACCAAAAACTCACCCACACTACTGCCTGCTTCAGGTCCAGGACTTGTCCCCATTTGTTGTCTCCATTCTCAATAGAAGTCTATGTAGATCAGCTTCCCTTTGACTGACCTTATGAAGTGAGCAATGATGTCGTAACTCTGTCTTTACTCTGCAGCATGCAGTGACACTTGCAAATCAAGTTGTTCCAGTTGACAGTTGAGTAGGACATACCGCAGCTACACATCTGCACACACCCAGGTAGCAGGAACACTATGTGAATAATTGATGAGGCACATGCTAATAAAGACAAAGTAATAGTAATAACAGACACTTTCACATTCACTTCATAGGGACAGTTCCATGGCTTCTACATGTATCACTCTAGTCTACAACTAGCCTATATTGAAACAGTAAAATACTGGCTTATTTTGCTTAAGTATTGTAGGATTATTGTAATTTAATTTGATTTGATGGGGGAAACATCTTCAGGTGAAGACATTGCATTAAGACATGATATTTACGTTTCCTTTTTTTAAGTATCTACAAGCTCACAAATCGTCACACAATACATGACAATATGGTTCTCTGCCTGTGAGCTTGTAGAGCAGCCGATATGGTGGTTCGCACCACGGCCGATGAAGTCGCACCCATACCATCTTCGGTTACAGGAGTTATATTAGGCAAGTAAGCATGAATAATAACATCAGTTGTTGTTGAAGTTGCAACAGGCACACAGACACAGCATGCATAAAGCTAAAGGTCTGACTCAGAGATTTCTGTTTGAATGATGAGGTATGGGTTTAGTGGTGCCACAAAGTAATAGTGTTTCACATCATTTTAATTATAATCACTGTCATTTTAAATATCTTTAAAATTTGGGTTATTTTGCATGCCATCATGTTTGGTGGGGCAGTCAGGGCATTGCCCCCCCTTGTCTTATTGTATTTTTCAGAATAGAAGCAATTCAACATAACCATAATCTTCTAGCCCACACTATGCCACATTTTTACATGTTTTACATTTTTAAGAAATAATGTTTGGAATGGATTCGGCATTCCTGAAAACCCCTAGTTAGACACCCGACAAGTTCATTTTAGACCTTCAATTTTTGTTAATATTTTTCACCCAAGTAACTAAGTAACTAACTAACCAACTAACTAACTAACTAACTTTCCCTAACTAGTTGTCACGTTGCACACATGACATGCCCTATTTCCAACTATTGTCTATATATATAACTATTGTCCCTCACTCAGGCTGCATGAGCAGCAGCTCAGTGTCTGACCCCTCAATGTCGCCACTCTGACACTAGATGTCTGTGATAGAGACTCCATGAGACCGGAGCCTTAGAAATAGACAGTTACGCCAACTCCCTTCACTTCATGCATCAGTCCAATGGCAGCTACAACGACAGTGACAGCCGGGTCGAGGTTGAACAGACTGCTGTAGTTTGAGAGACGTGTGCAGTGCACCCACTCTTATCACTATGAACACACATGATGTAAACACTAGACTGTAAACAAAACTAAAAGTTGAACAAGGATGTAGAGGCAAAGAAATCTATTGTATGTTCTATGATATCACATGAAGGTACTGAAATACTCACCAAACTCGCACACCAGCAAATGATGTCGTGGCGATGGAGTTCTCCATATTTCAGGGTCAGGCATGCCCAGTCTGTGGAGGTCTTGGACTCAACCTGTAACATTAAAGAGTAAGACGGAACAAGACATCTATGCACAAGTAGACCGTGATTTGTGCATGAGCAGAGTAAGCCACCAGCTCGCAAGTAATGATTGTAATGTAGGCTGTTTGGGAGTAGGGCCTATGCATGCGACATCATCGCGCTGAGGGAACGCTCACTGAGCGGCAAAACAACTTGCTCAGCGAAATACACTATTGTTGCATCGGGGTAGCCTGGCTAAAGCCAGACCAAATCAGCTGCAGGCAAAACAATGCCTGTCAGTAGATTAGTCTGGAATAGCTCGATTGCACAGCTATTTCCTACTGCAGAAAATCGGGGTGGCCAATCAGGATACAAGATACAAACCCTATTTGCTTTTGAATACTATGTCCTGATTGGCCACCCCAAATTTCAGGAGTGGGAAATGGGCGTACAATTGAACCATTCCAGACCAGTCTGCTGACAGGCATTTTTGGCCAACAGCTGATTCAGTCTGGCACTCTGGCTTTAGCCAGGCTAGCACCGGGGTTCATTCAATTGAAATATCATGGGGGGGAAAAATGACAACTTTATTTATTTTTTTCAGCCAAGGTTCATGTTATAGCTATTTGAGAAGGAAAAGGATGAGTGTTATTTTTTTTCACTGTGTTTAGAGTGGATGAAAAACAGTGCCACAACAGACAGTGCATCTATGGAGGACAATTTGTTTTGCCACTTGGTCACTCTGAGGGCAGACCACTGCCCCTATTTTGGCACCGCACCACCCTCTACTGGTGGCACAAAGATGTTGCGCTTGTACAGTTTCAATGGGCAGGAAGAGGAGGAACACTCATCACGTCCAACAACTCTAAACACTTCAAAAGTTGTGATTCCTGCATTGAAACATCCACATTTTCTTAATTTTATTGTTTGATATGTGAAGATAAACAAAGCATATCTAGCATCTACCAATTAATCCAACTAGCATTTTCTATAGGAGCTTCTCTTCCTCTATAGAATATTAGTAAGGTTTTCAACTGCATCTGAGTATCAGGTATAGCCTGGCTCAGCCCTGAATCATCACCTTAAAAAATACGACCTTATTTTTTCCCTAGATTGTTTTGGAAAATGTAGTAGCCATTTCAATTACTAGCTTCTATGAAGCCAGAAGCAACAGATGCCAGATGAATTCAAAGGAGCTTTATTGGCATAATGGCATGAGAAAACAAATGTTTCCATTGCCAAAGCAAGTGTCACAAATACAATGAAAACTGAACACGCACATATAATTGTATAGTTTTGTAAACAGAGTTGTATCTTGCATTGCATTAATCATAGACCATAGTGGAGGTAAAAGAGAAAAAAAAAATGGAAAAAAAAAATACAAGAAGGGGGAAGAGGTGGGGGGGCCCTTGGATATATTTTTATGGAGGCCAATTCTGAATTGCAGCTGCCCGTAGTTTTTATTTTTTGTGGATTTGAATTTGACATCCCTGCTATAGCACATTGATAAGGTTTTCAACCGAATACAAGCCTCAGGGGTCTTTAAGTACTGTATGTCTACCATATCTTACATACCTCTGCTGTGCAGTTATAATAATAAGCTGGTGGACTGTAGATCCCTATCCCTGCATAGAGAGGTTGTGTGAAGGTGGTGTGAACGGTGTGGAGGAGGGTTGCTGTGTTGTCACAAACACTGTAGAAGGACAGAATCCCTGCCTTGTGGTCCAGGTACACCCCCACCCTGGTGAACCTGGACACCATCTCCATCTCATCACACACTGTTGTTATGGTGTAACTAGTGGGTTTTGTCACTTTTGTATCAATGCTGTTGTGTGTGAACCAGCAGTCGTCATCTAAGCATCTTAAACACCACGACTTTGAATTAAATCCAAAGCCTGACTGAAAACGCTCATGTTTGTTGACGTCCTCATAAGCGACCGCTATGTAAAGCAATTCACCTGTAGGCCATTCTATTTCAAAGTAACAGCGTTCAGTCAGAGCCTCCCTACACAACACCTGAGGGTAAGATGAAAATCTCCTTGGATGATCGAGGTAGCCATTGGAATCACTGTATCTAGTCACCTTCCTGTTCTCGTCTGACAGGACAAGGTTGTCGTGCATCGTGTTTGGATCCAATGAGAGCGGACAGGAATCTGTTAGAACACGCAACAAAACAATGAATGTCAGTGTCATCAAGCTGTTTGTCAGAGAACACTCAGCCTGAACATGGACTCACATTGTAAGAGTTCCTCTCTGGTCTGAGGCTCTGCTGGATGTGAAACATCAGCTGGAGACTCTGGAGACACAGGAAATGAGTCAAATGAGGAACACATCACTCTGAAGAATGAACTAATCTATAAAGCATTCTCAAAATTGAGAATTGTGAATTGTCGGTGTATGGAGTGCACGTAGTGTGATAGCCTTAAAAATCAACCATCCAACTGGTGTGCGTGTGTGTGTGTGTGTGTGTGTGTGTGTGTGTGACCTGTGTGTGTCCAGGGTGTGTTGAGGAGCAGGTCCAGGTCATCTCTCAGAGCAGACACATCTTCTCTCAGCTGAGTGAAGGACTTCAGAGTGGACACCACATCAATGGATGAGACTGGAGGTCCACTGGAGCTGGACGCACTCTGGACGCTCTGCAGTAAATATGTTATTGTTATTACTTCATAATCCTTTTTCATGCATTTCCCACAGACCCCCATCAGAGAATATTTTCTGCCATTGGTGCTCAGAGCTCATACAAGGTTTGTTATTAAAATGTTTCAAAAAATATTCACCACCGATTGTTGACACATTATGAGCTTATAGATCTGTTTCAGTTCAGCAGCATATGGTTACATCCCCAATGTTAAAGGGATACTTCGCCGAAATTAAACCTTGTCTGTATGGTTATACTATCGTGCATCTGTGCCTCTGTGTCCGTGTCTCAGCGCATACTGTAGTGTAGTGGAACACCAGAGGAGGGGGTTACAGACTGTTTACCACCTACGTCACTGCCCTAAAAGTGACGTAGGTGGTAAAGTTTCCCAGAGCACTGAACACTAAAGGAGCCAGAGGAGAGCCCAAGGCACGCACAGAATATACTTTCTCTGGCGCCACCGTGTGTTGTTGTTTTTTGTTTGTTTTGTTTTTTTTACATGTATATATTTTTTTTCACATATTTCGATGCCATTGTACAGCATTTAAAGGCATTCCGTACCGGCGAAGCACACCTTTAAATTACCATGTAGTTTCTTATTTAGGCCTGACCTAGGGTTTCTGAAAAACTTGAAATATTTATGTATCAGCATCAGCATCAAAACAAGTTAATTCTGGAATACTGTACATACTGTACAGAATCCAAAAATGGATTCCCAGCCTGAAAGGGTTAATCCACCACATGTAGTGACGGAGGGGGTAGAAAGCAGAGTGAGATGGCTGCTAGAGCAAAGTTGGGCATACTTTTCTTGTGGGTCGCATGCACAAGTGAAGTGACAGGGGAGACAAATATATTCAAGTTTGATCGCATATTCAATTCCCAAGCCTATCCTGGTTCTGGAAATATTATAACGTGGATGCTTACCTAGCAGCCAAGGTGTCTACAGTTTACTGTATGTTGTGCATTGATAATGAGACAGATGAATTAAAGTATATTCCAATATAAAAAACAAACAAACGTCAAATAGCTCTCTGAGGTGAGTTCATCAGTGAGTGAACCGCGTGTGTAAACTATAGCCATGGTTCATTGCGGTGTCTCTACCATGAAACACGCAAGTGACAACTATCTTCTGCCGTCCTTAAAATAAAATTATACCAGAATCCTGTGTGCAGTACTTAACATCAGCAAGAGTACACATGTTAACCAACAAGAATCTGTAGGATGGAATGCCAAGGATGAGCTGGAAAATGGCAACTAGGAGAATGAGGCTAGCAGGAGACACTGCCAGAGACACCAAGAGCTGCCAGCCAGTAAACGAGTGCTATAGGAAGAAATACACCGGCACTAGGAACAAGGTGTCCTACACTAAGATTCTACTGACTGGATGACTGGAAGAAACGACAGGGGGTTCGTTTGAGGACGGCCTGAAATGCGTGATATCATCAGTGTGGGACAGAACCTGGATGAAATGCACAATGTCATCGGTGTGGGACAGCTGGTCCAGCTCAGTGTGTGTCCTCTCCAGCTCTGCGATGTCTTCCTCCAGCTGTCTCAGGACATCCTCAACCTGGGACACGGCAGTCTCCTCCTGCCGTCTGATCATGTCTTTAACCTGGCTGTGTCTTCTGTCCACGCTGGCCTTCATCTCTGAGAACATCTGATCACTGGCCTCCACGGCTGCTTCTGCAGAGCTCTGTTTAAGACACACACACACACACACACACACACACACACACACACACGCATGCTAGTGGCATGCAGAATCGGTTCCATCACAACTGTGGACTTCATGTTTGTTCTACAATTAGCTGTGGTTATCAAACCTTCTCATTTAAAGCGTTTGTCACTGTACAGATTATATGAACTACAGAACCTCAGGAATTACTGTGTAGTCCCAGTAAGTAACACAACGACAGGAACTATTAGCTAGCCTGATGTGAAGTCTGACCTTCAGGGTCTCCATGACCTCTCTGAGCTCTTTCACTTCCTTCTTTCTCTCCTGGATCTTCTGCTGGAGGTTTTGCTGACCTGTCCCTAACTGTTTCTGCAAGAGAAAGTTTGGATTCACTCACACAACGTGAAGACACATGTTGACACAATAAATTAATTCATGCACCTGTAACGCCCGGGATTCGAACCCGGGTCTCCCACGTGAAAGTCCAACATCTTAACCACTAGACCAAGAGGACATCCCCTTGGTCCGGGGGCAGATACCAGACTTTGGAGGCCATCACGGCAGAGGCTGTAGCCACCTGCTACACTCACCTCCCTTTTGACCTCCTTCCACTGGGAAACCCGATCCGGGTCACGGCACCAATGTAACGCCCGGGATTCGAACCCGGGTCTCCCGCGTGAAAGTCCAACATCTTAACCACTAGACCAAGAGGACATCCCCTTGGTCCGGGGGCTGATGCCAGACTTTGGAGGCCATCACGACAGAGGCTGTAGCCACCTGCTACACACCGATAGCAGGGAAGCTCTGCTAGTTACTATTTGATGTGTGATTCTTCCTTTCAGGAAGTCTGCCTACTCATGCATGGTAATAAATAGTGTACGCTAAAAATGAATGTAGCTAATATAGTGCCCAGTGGTCCATGATATTGCGGTACCTGTCTGTGGCTCCTCTCTGCGGCCGCTGACACCGTGTCGTGGCCCTTGTGTTCATCCATGGCACACAGGTAGCAGATGCACTGCTGGTCCGTGCGACAGAACACCTCCATGGGCTTCTGGTGACTGGAGCACATGTTGTGGTTCAGGCGGG
Source organism: Benthosema pterotum (assembly GCA_039105355.1). NCBI lineage: Eukaryota > Metazoa > Chordata > Actinopteri > Myctophiformes > Myctophidae > Benthosema > Benthosema pterotum. The sequence continues at coordinate 31,123,507 of CM076986.1, forward strand.
TGGCGGTGCGTGTGGCTGGGACCAGCTTGTGATTCTTCCACGCTGTGACATTGTAGTGTAGCTGGAGGTGAGTGTCGCAGTAGGACAGCTCACAGCCCAGACAGGACATCACAGCTTTGTGGCGTTTGCTTCCAGGGCAGAGGTCACAGGCTACGTCCTCAGGGCCGGCGTAGAGCGGAGCGGCAGAGACAGAAGACTGCTGGACATCTGGAGTCCTCAGTTTCTCCACAAGCTGCAAGTAGATTCAGATCCATGTTATAGTCTCTGCATTACAGTATATGAACCCATAGTATACTGAGATGCTACACTCTGCATTCTTCTGTAAGTCTGCGGATTTCAAGTTGTAATGCCCTATAAATGTTAGAGTAGCACACCTGTTGCATGGCAGGTTGGCGGTGCGAATCTCCAGATCAGAAGAAAATGTATGGCAAAATTCGTATGGATTCGAACAACCATCAAATTATTTGAATATCGAATGTATAATATTCAAATATGGAATATTTGTTTGCAGCCCTAGTTCAGAGTCTTGTTCAAGGAGATTTTGACAGGAACCCTCCGGGGATCAAACTACTGTAGGAACCTCCAGCTGCTTCGGTCACTGAGCCAACGCTGCCCTTGTGTGTGGGAGTGTGTGCCCTGGGCTGGGCATGGCCCTAAACTGCCCTGTTGTAACTACCACTGTTAGACACTGATAAAGAAATGACCGGAGCGTGACAGTCACAGGACCATCTGACCTTCGAGCCCTGCTCACATTGTTTTATGGCACCTTCCAGTATTCAGACCTCTTTAAAATAAATATTCACTTATTTCAGCATTATAAATGGCGCTCTAGATTCTTTCCAAACAGTACATCCAACCATACTTCAGAGCCAAAAGCCCAAAATATAAACTATGAAGTGATTATCGTGATTACTAATATTTACTTCAGGAACATGACACCATTAAAGATAAGATTGTAACCATAGTGATCAGTAAAGACTTATGTGGAAAAAATGTCTCGAAGTTTAATTCTAAATAGTATTTTGTATTTCACACTTGCGGCACCATACATCTAATAAATAATAATACTTTTAAAATCTAAATAGCTTACGTCATGACCACGAATGTTACAATCATGTACAGTACCCCATAGGTTATGTTATAACACTATAACTAAGATATAAAGATATAATATAATATATAGTAATATATAGTTCTACAACCACAGTTGAAAGCATACAGAGAAATTGCATACAAAATCTGTGGCCATAGGTTAACATTATATCTGAAATATGAACTTTTATTTACAGATCTCGATTGGAAAAGTGCAACGATTACTTTAACTAAATGTCCAAGACTTTGCATGGGCGTCTCTAGTCTCTGGTTTACCACACGTTTGATGTTCAGATCACCTCAGCCAGCATGTGGTTCCTCCTCAGAGCAGGCCGTGGACAGAAGGTCTCTCTACACTGAGGACAGCTGGACAGGCTCTTCTCCTCAGCCTCCTGGTCCCAGGCTGCTTCGATGCAGCCAAAGCAGTAGCTGTGTCCGCAGGGCAGAGTCACTGGCTCCTTCAGAACCTCCACACACAGAGAACATCTGAACAGCTGGTCCTGGTCCACGACTAGAGACATTTTACTGACTGGTGATCACCTCTGTGGAGAATGACTGTTGACTGAGAACACACTGAGTTCACAGGACAAAAGTTTCTCCCATAAAAGCAGGAGGGGCGAGGCTGAACAGACTGCTGTAGTTTGACACAGGTAAACACCTGACTGTGAACAAAACTAAAACAGGGATGTGGGCAGAGAAACAAACGTACGATCTATGATGTCACGTGAAGATACTGAAAGACCCACCCACCTCAGATATTAGTAAATTATATCAAACTAGGACCTTACCCGTTGTGAATATATGAACACCAAACGATCTACAGAGTGGTTAATGTGATTTAGTGTGGTGTATTTCCTCTCATCTCAGGGTTCTGTGGACATTTCCCCAATTCCTTCATGTAGTCACCTTAATGAAATGATTTGTGGGTCCTTGCAGGCTTTAAATCCTTTGTTCCTTTTTATTGATTCACTTCAGTCAGTACATTACAAATATCAGCATTCACGGTTTCTAGTACAGCAGATGGAGGCAGGAGCCTCCCCAGGTAACCTTCACTTTCAGTAGTAGTCTCAACACTCAATGCTCATTGCCCATTACTGCTCGCTCTATGCTCCTTACTGCATGGTCTTTCTCTTAAACCCCATCTATACATATATTCTCAAACATACAATGGGTGTGTCTTAGTTTACTCCTTGAAAGGTTCTGTGTGTGCTTGTGTCACTGTCAATCACCCAAGCTGCAGGTGGTCTGTCAGAGCAATCTACATGATCTCACAATAGCCCTGCAATGTATTGGCTGTGGTAAGCCGAAGCCTACTGACCTGTAGTCAGATTCTAAGATGACTCATGGAATCTGTTTTGGACATAGGCTACAATTAGACTCTGCTTGAACATCCAAATAGTTGAAGATCTATCTCTGCAATCAGTATGTAGGCTGCTTGTGACATAATTCTGCAGGTGGCTGTTAGAATGGCATATTTGGAAGTGTTAACTCTCCAAAAACTCCTTCATTCCCCCCCTTCTGGGGAATATCACATTCCCCAGACATAATTCATAGCTCATCAATGACCACAAATATTTTCCCACAAAAAAGGTTTTCTTTTTTTTTTGTTTTTCCCAAAAATGTTCAAATTCCCCCAAAATGTCTTGACCAATTCTGAAACTGAATCTCTTTGTAGGTAATCACTTCCCCCCTGGATCAGGAGAAGCTAATTAAACACAGTTAGGGTAACTCAAAACAAACTTAGTTAAAAACAGTCAAAATGATATCATACAGTACATGAAAATTACTGTACCTACAGCATGAAAACACTTGTAAATCTTTTGTTTCCTGATTCCTAAACTGAGGCATCTCTCCTAGTTCTTTGAATATATTTGACTGATTGTCAACTTCAGAATAAGACTTGTAAAAAGTCTTTCGCGCCACAACTGTCCTTGTGAGGTGGCACTGCACCTCTACTGCTCCTTAAAACACTTAGATAGAGTGGATCCAGAAAAGGTCAGTGTCAGATGACGACTATGTGGCAGATAGAAAAGTGGTGTGGCAGTCAACTGTCAAAAAGCATGAGGTAGTGACCACACTTTGCTGTAGGGTGGCAACTCCCAGCAGTCAGCTAATATTCCTCACAATTGTCGTACTCCATATGACATCAGTGTCATTGTTCATCAGATCTACCATCAATTAGCTTGCATGTTTTCTCGTGTTCGTTATTGTTGGCAATGTCTAGAAAAATGTCCATAGACACCACATCTATGACAACATCCCTTAGTTCTCCAGGTCCCTGCGCCACTGCGCTTCTGTGGGACACATCCTGGTGGGGAAATATACTGCTGTGATGTCTGGGAATATGGAGGTCTGTACTGGGGTGCAGAACAGGGTGGCATTGCTTGCTGTGAGATATTCTCACTCCACTGTTGTCCTTGTCGCGGTGGGACCTCCCACTGCGGTTGCCATCTCTGCTGTGGTTCCCATGAATCCATTTCCGGTCGGACTCTCCAAGGCAATTCTCTCTGAGGACGTGTGCCAGCTAGACCATCACTCACAGGCGACACCCTGCTGATTTCTGTTTCAGGGGTCTCCTTGAGTAGCTGCAATGTTGCTGACTCTGGCTGGACAACCTTCACTGTCTGTGCTGTTGCAGCTGTCACTGCTCCTCGCAATGTCTGGAGGTTACATTCCAATTGTGTCTTGTTCATTTGGCGAATTATCTCTGCATCTTCCTGTCGTTGAATCTCCTCCTTTTTGCGAAACAAAGTAACATGATGGACTACATGGTCTGTGTACTGTTGCATAGGCATATTTTCAAGTCCTATCACTTCCTTCAAATCAGCTTGGACTGCTTCAGGCAAACACTTTTCAAGCTTTGAGCGGAACATATGCTGGTCCAATTCCAGGTCACAGGCTGTGAGATCTGTGACATCTGTCCATTTCTTTTGAGCTTGCATTATGAATAGACTCGGATTCTTGTCACCTAGCGGGTCGGTGAGAATAGCATCCAGGTTAAACTTGGTAGGAAAAAGTCGTTTCAGGACCTGCCAAATAGCCTCCTTATGGGCTGAGAATGAGTCATCGTCTCTAATCTTTGAATCCCATTGCTGTGCAAGGCTTGCACGACTCAAAACGTTATGAAGGTGGTCAGTGCCGATTCTGGCCTCCTAGGGGCCCTAAGCAGGTTTTTTACTAGGGGCCCTGCTTCTCAGGCGCTGATTTTGGCTTTTTTGTTATTTTGGCCATTTTTTGCGGGGAAATACATTATAGATAGCTTAACACACACACACACACACTCTCTCTCTCTCTCTCTCTCTCTCTCTCTCTCTCCAATGTTTCCTTTTCAAATGAATGTATTTATTGCTACTTCAATCCTGACCAACAACAACAACAACAACAACAACAACAACAACTATGAAACTGTCTCTTATGTAGAGTTGAAAATACTTTGTTCACTGTCAAAGTATTGTAGGCTACAGTAACCAACACATTCTGTGTAGTAGCCACATACACATCACAGAGACTCTATGATGTGACTGGCTTCATGAAGTGAACGGAGTTGACATAACTGTCTATATCCATAATACTCTAAGCTTTGGGCATGCCGCATAGGAGATATTATTATTGACAAAATACAACAAGCTTGTATCTCTGCCACCAAAAAAACAACAACACAACAACACACTACCGACAGCCCAGCATTTAACAGCACAACTGAAAACTGCAGTCATTCATAGCGTTAGCCTGCCAGCCTACCTGACTGCTGCTGCTCCTTTTTTCATATCCTGAAGTAATGATGTTGTTGACCAAACATGCTAAGAAAAGGGGGGGCGTTTCTGCGTGGTGTAAAAAACCGCGACAGCGGGCATGATTCAAGTAACGCTGTTTACGGAAGAAAATTTCCCTTCTACGTACAGAACTACCATGCACTAGAGTGGTTACGTTCGCCGCTGTACGTTATTTGCGTAAGTGCTCGCGATTCAATAAACGTACATGCGCCCGATGTACGCTATTTGCGTAAATAACAGTTCTTTCAATTAGTTATTTACTCAGAGCTGGCGGGGGGGCCTTTGTGGAATCGGGGGCCCAACGCAGGCTGCGTAGTCTGCGTATAGGAAGAATCGGCGCTGAAGGTGGTGATTGCCAATCAAAAATGAAAGCAATTTCTTAAAGTCTGCCATAGTCAGCTGCTCATCCACCATCAATGCATCAAACCTTTTACACCACAATGGTGCTCCATCTTTGAGTGGTGGCAACTTTTCCACAATGTCTGCAATGACAGCATGGTTGTAGCCCTGTTTCTGGCCACTCAGTACTGGCAACTGATTGACTGTAACAGTCTCAGGAATGACAGGGGTAGGGCTCTCAGCTCTCTGTGGTCTGCATGGCTGTCTGTATGGAACCCCCCTGGAGTCTTTCTCTACATGGCTCTCTTCAGTCTGTGTCTCTCGTTCCATCATTGTAGATCTGGTATGCACATGTGTGTGGCAACACCTTGCAGGATCATTGTTATATTTCTCAAAATCCTCCTCCTTCTTCTGCTTTCTTTCTGTGATGGGCTTGCTTTTCAGCTTGAGTCCTCCAATGGCAATGTCACGTTGTGCAGTCAAGTTATTTTCTTCACTGGAGAGTTCAGTCAAACGTTGCAAAATGAAATCTGCAGTGTCTTTGTCCACATCCTTGTATGTCTCATAATGTTGTCTCAGGCTTGTCTTTGCTGCATGAAGGGAATCCAGCTGGTTCTCAATATAGCGTAGAGTGTCCTGTAACAGTAGGTCTTTCTTCCTAGGGGCTGGTGTAGGTCTGAAACTGTCTGATTGCATATCAATGTCAATGTTCGTATCAGGGTGGACTGCTCCTCTATGTGCAGCCGTGTCCTGCAGGTCACCCAAATCAAGAATCAAATGTGCCTCTTTCAGCAGGATTTCACTCAAACGTGCCTCTGTGGTACGCATAGACTGTCTCTGTGTCTTCAGATCATTAGTTAGGTCCTCTTTCATAGCACGGACATGTTCCAATTCTTCCTTAATAGAGCGTTGTGTGTCGGCAAACACTTGAAAGTTCATCTCGGTCTTCTTCACTGAGTCGTCGTTTTGATCCATGGTGTCAATGCATTGCTGCTCTTTGGGCAAAAATGATTCAGTGGAACTGGTATTGGTGTTGGGATTGACGTTGGCGTTGGCTTTGGGAGCTTCTGTACAGAACATAGCTAACACTGATAATTCTGTCTTGCGTTTGAGATTTCTTGCCTTTGTTTTCTGATCTGCTCTGTATCCATGCACTAGAGATCTAATAGATTCAATCAATTGTAAGTCAAATGATCCTTCAGTCGGCCAACGCTGGTCTATGAATGGCCAACGCTGGTTAAATTTCTTTGAAATTTTCAAAATATCCTTGCAAACAACTGAATATTTCTCTTGGACAATGTCCAATGGAGTAATGCTTTTAGCAGTCATCATAGCTACTAAATAGGAGATATCTCACTAAGCTCACACAGTCACACTGTAACATGCACTCTTTCACTCACTCACTTACTCACATAAGCAACAGTTGTTTTTTCTCAAGAGCCAAATTACCCATACAAGCTTAAGGTTTTACAATCCAAATTAACATGTATGTCCAATTTTACAAAGTTTACAATTTCCATGTATCTTCTAAATTTAACTTGAACCACAATTTAACCTCAAATACATTAATTAGCATGAAATTATCCCCAATTTTATTCCGATATGATGATTAAATTAAAATGCTATTTCCGGCAAAATTTTGATGAGCATTCCCACTTTAATACATATATTATCATTTATTCCCCCCCTCTGAAACATGAAAAAATGTTTCAGAAAGTGGAAATAAAAAATATTACTGCCAAATTAGTTTCACCAACAGACAAAGTAGAGCATGTACACACACACAATCATACCATGCACACAATGCACAACACTTAAATTCCCTATCAGAAGCAAACTTCAACTTAGCACTAAAATACCTTACCTAGGCCTACACTAATGCTCTAGATTTATACTCAACACAGATAGTGTTCAAGGCTATTCCATCCTAATACAGAAGGTTCCCAAAAGCTCACGTCCAAGGCAACAAAAAGGAATTGACAACGGAAAAGTCCAAAGAGCTGAAGGTTCGTTGTCCATGACGCAGAATAGTCCACATCAAAAATCCTCAAACGTTGGGCGCCATTAATGTGGTGTATTTCCTCTCATCTCAGGGTTCTGTGGACATTTCCCTAATTCCTTCATGTAGTCACCTTAATGAAATGATTTGTGGGTCCTTGCAGGCTTTAAATCCTTTGTTCCTTTTTATTGATTCACTTCAGTCAGTACATTACAAATATCAGCATTCACGGTTTCTAGTACAGCAGATGGAGGCAGGAGCCTCCCCAGGTAACCTTCACTTTCAGTAGTAGTCTCAACACTCAATGCTCATTGCCCATTACTGCTCGCTCTATGCTCCTTACTGCATGGTCTTTCTCTTAAACCCCATCTATACATATATTCTCAAACATACAATGGGTGTGTCTTAGTTTACTCCTTGAAAGGTTCTGTGTGTGCTTGTGTCACTGTCAATCACCCAAGCTGCAGGTGGTCTGTCAGAGCAATCTACATGATCTCACAATAGCCCTGCAATGTATTGGCTGTGGTAAGCCGAAGCCTACTGACCTGTAGTCAGATTCTAAGATGACTCATGGAATCTGTTCTGGACATAGGCTACAATTAGACTCTGCTTGAACATCCAAATAGTTGAAGATCTATCTCTGCAATCAGTATGTAGGCTGCTTGTGACATAATTCTGCAGGTGGCTGTTAGAATGGCATATTTGGAAGTGTTAACTCTCCAAAAACTCCTTCATTTAGCCTAATATCAATACCAATAATGTAAGTATTTGGATGGAAGTACTGCTGTATAGTTGTGGATACTTGATCATGGGAAAAGGGGAAGCAGTCATAGCAAAGCAAGGTGCACAGTTAACTGATGATACATACTGCATTTTTGTTGCATTAAAGTAGGTGTTTGTGTAGACATCATGAAACCACTGGTTTCTCACACACACACACACACACACACACACACACACACACACACACACACACACACACACACACACACACACACACACACACACACACACACACACACACACTCTCTCTCTTCTGCCTGGTGTATTTACCGTACTTAGTAATTTCACTTAGTGCTTTCGCAATAAAAATAAATATATCAAAAAAGCAGGTGTACTGTACATGGTCACAAGACTGGCATTATAGCCAGACTGATAATGTGCATTCACCCATATGTTGGACCCCTGGTTGGTCCCCTAACCCCACTTTGAGAACCAATTAGCTCACACACAGACAGATGCCCCTTACATGTTGACTACAATATGCTACTTCAATTATAATACAACATGAGGGATTTTATTTATGTAGGCCTATTCATTTTATAAATTATTCATTTTTAATAATGTAACAGTATTTCTCAAAACTAAACTGCATGACAAAATGCAGGATCTCTTTTTTCATAGCACACAATGAAAGGATACAAGATGGAAGAATGTCAAAGTATGACATAATAGTGGTTTGATAGATTTATCATTTTTCATTAAATAAATACAGTAACCACAATACTCTAAACCATAAACACCAGAATTAGCCTTTCATGTTGCATTACTGTATTGGTCTACTTGTGTTGCTAATGTATGTACTTTTATTCTGTTGAGTGACTATTGCTCATAGTGCTACAGCATCTGAGGAGGTCTTGTGTGAGACAAGATTTAACAATAAAAAAAAAATGAATTAATGGTGCCATCATCATTATTAGTCCAGTCCCTGTAGCTGGGGCGCTGTGACTGCATGCCGTGGCACCGCACCACCCTCGACTGGTGGCACAGAGATGCTGCAGTCATACAGTAATGTGCTGGCTGGGAGTCACAAATCAACTTTCTGGATTATGTGAACCTTTATTGCAGGGATATGCAGACAGAAACACTTTTAAAAGTTGTGATTCCTCAGTATATGTTTATACAGAGTATTGTGCAAATTTATAGTTACAATTTGATGTCGTTTAAGACCTTTTGGTTTGCCAAATTGTCAAATAAAGACGGGTAAGCGTAAAAAAAATGCAACCTGCAAGTTTACAAGGTCTCACAGTATAACGTAGATTCTAGGTTGGTTATTTTTACAATGTTTGCCTGTTCTTTATGTATTAAATTTATGTATTTGACCATTTGGTATTTCATTATATCTACATGTGAAAATAAACAAAGCATAACTAACAAATACAGTACAATTCATTCACAAAGTAGTGCCTTCTCTGAGCTTCTCTTTCCCTACAGAACATTGGTAATGTTTTAAACGGATTAAGAGTTTTATGCACATCTACCATATCTTACACACCTCTGCTGTATGAGCTACAGTCTTGGAATTATCGCCTAGTATAGAACCGAAACCCAAACTATCATACTCAATACCATGACTCTTAATACTTGTACAACTAGAGGGTCCATGGAACCCTATCCCTGCATAGAGAGGTTGTGTGAAGGTGGTGTGAACGGTGTGGAGGAGGGTTGCTGTGTTGTTACGAACACTGTAGAAGGACAGAGTCCCTGCCTTGTGGTCCAGGTACACCCCTACCCTGGTGGAAGTGAAACTATATGTATACCACCCATCTGTACAACACTCGGGTGGATTTGTATCGGGTTTGGTATTAACATCTATGGTGCAACTAGTAGGTTTTGTCACTTTGATATCACTGCTGTTGTGTGTGAACCAGCAGTCGTCACCTAAGCATCTTAAACACCAGGACTTTGAATTGAATCCAAAGCCTGACTGAAAACGCTCATGTTTGTCGACATCTTCATAAGCGACCGCTATATAAACCCATTCACCCTCATTCCATTCCACTTCCAAGTAACAGCGTTCAGTCAGAGCCTCCCTGCACAACACCTGAGGGTAATACGAAAATCTCCTTGGGTGATCACTGTAGTGTTTGGAGTCACTTTCTCTGGTCACCTTCCTGTTCTCCTCTGACAGGGAGAGGTTGTCATGCATTGTGTTTGGATCCAATGAGAGTGGACAGGAATCTGTGAGAACACACAACAAAACATGATGAATGTCAGTGTCATCAAGCTGTTTGTCAGAGAACACTCAGCCTGAACATAGACTCACATTGTAAGAGTTCCTCTCTGGTCTGAGGCTCTGCTGGATGTGAAACATCAGCTGGAGACTCTGGAGACACAAGAGATGAGTCAGATGAAGAACACATCACTCTGAGGAATGTGTGATTTTTTGGTGTATCGACTGTATGTAAGTGTATCCAGTATCCAGTGTAGTCAGCCTTAAAAGCAAAAACAACCATTCGTGTGTGTGCGTGTGTCTATGTGTGTGTGTGTGTGTGTGTGTGTGTGTGTGTGTGTGTGTGTGTGTGTGTGTGTGTGTGTGTGTGTGCGTGTGTCTAACCTGTGTGTGTCCAGGGTGTGTTGAGGAGCAGGTCCAGGTCATCTCTCAGAGCAGACACATCTTCACTCAGCTGAGTGAAGGACTTCAGAGTGGACACCACATCAATGGATGAGACTGGAGGTCCACTGGAGCTGGATGCACTCTGAACGCTCTGGAGAGAATACATTGTTAGTATTGCAATCCTTTTCTTACAAAAGGCCTTCCTATGAACATGTATTTGGCCACGGACGCCCATCAGAGAATATTTTATGCCAGAAACTCTTAAAGATCACATACAAGGTTTGTGTTATGAAAATGTTCACCATGTCATTTTTTCAAGAAATGTAAAAAATAGCACATGTACAGTACAATGTCACAACCAGTCATTAACTGACATGTTGTGAGCTTATAGATCTGCTATTTTCAAGTCACCAACGTATTCACAATTAAAGTGGTTCAATACCTGGGCTCAATGTTAAGGATGGCCATGGAGAGATTTATTAACCAATGGCCATCAGGCCTTGTCAGATAATTAACCGTTAAGAAAAAAAATAAGCTATTTTCATCCATTAAAAAGACAAACCTTCTGTTGTCTTATACGGCAGTAAATGCTGGACCCTGAAGCCAACCCTGCAGAAGTCTCTAGATGGGTGCTACACCAGAATATTGTGTGCCGTTCTTAACATTAACAAGATTATACATGTTAACCAACAAGAATCTGTATGATGTAATACCAAGTTGTGAGTCAGAAAATAGCAGCCAGGAGAATGAGACTATAGCAGGACACTGTTAGAGACACCAAGAGCTGACAGCCAGCAAACGAGTGCTATAGGAACCTACATACGGATGGTTGAAACGGTTGAAATGTTTCTAAACTTAAACTGTGTGATGTCATCAGTGCGGGACAGAACCTGGATGAAATGCACAATGTCATCGGTGTGGGACAGCTGGTCCAGCTCAGTGTGTGTCCTCTCCAGCTGTGCGATGTCTTCCTCCAGCTGTCTCAGGACATCCTCAACCTGGGACACGGCTGTCTCCTCCTGCTGTCTGATCATGTCTTTAACCTGGCTGTGTCTTCTGTCCACGCTGGCCTTCATCTCTGAGAACATCTGATCACTGGCCTCCACGGCTGCTTCTGCAGAGCTCTGATTAAGACACACACACACGCGCGCGCTAGTGGCATGCAGAATCGGCTCCATCACAACTGTATTGTAGGTGGACTTCATGTTTGTTCTACAATTAGCTGTGGTTATCAAACCTTCTCATTTAAAGCGTGATATTTGTCACTGTACAGATTATATGAACTACAGAACCTCAGGAATTACTGTGTAGTCCCAGTAAGTAACAGAACAACAAGAAATATTAGCTACCCTGATATGAACTCTGACCTTCAGGGTCTCCATGACCTCTCTGAGCTCTTTCACTTCCTTCTTTCTCTCCTGGATCTTCTGCTGGAGGTTTTGCTGACTCGTCCCCAACTGTTTCTGCAAGAGAAAGTTTGGATTCACACACAACGTGAAGACACATGTTGACACAATAAATTAATTCATGCACCGATAGCGGGGCAGCTCTGCTAGTTTCTATTTGATGTGTGATTCTTCTTTGTGAGAATCAGGAAGTCTGGCTACTCATGCATGGTAATAAATAGTGTATGCTAAAAGTGGATGCAGCTACAACGTAATACGGTATAGTGCCCAGTGGTCCATGATATTGCGGTACCTGTCTGTGGCTCCTCTCTGCAGCCGCTGACACCGTGTCGTGGCCCTTGTGTTCATCCATGGCACACAGGTAGCAGATGCACTGCTGGTCCGTGCGACAGAACACCTCCATGGGCTTCTGGTGACTGGAGCACATGTTGTGGTTCAGGCGGGCGGCGGTGCGTGTGGCTGGGACCAGCTTGTGATTCTTGATTGCAGGAACATTGTGGTGATGCTGGAGGTGAGTGTCGCAGTAGGACACCTCACAGCCCAGACAGGACATCACAGCTTTGTGGCGTTTGCTTCCAGGGCAGAGGTCACAGGCTACGTCCTCAGGGCCGGCGTAGAGCGGAGCGGCAGAGACAGAATATGGCTGGACATCTGAAGTCCTCAGTTTCTCCACAAGCTGCAAGTAGATTCAGATTCACTTCATTGCCTGGTAGTCTCTCTGCATTCTATGATCTCATAGTTTAGCATGACACTACACTGTCTCTTAGCATTCTACTGTACAGTGTGTGTACCTTGCTAAATTGAAGTCCTAATGTCCTATAAATTGTTAGAGTAGCACACCTGCTGCACGGTAGGTTGACTCTTCCACCCAACACTGCTCATGTACAGTTTAGCAAGGCAGTGAATCTGCAACCGCTGCTCTGTGACTAACAGTAAGACTGTGGTGAACTCCCAGGTTGTGTGTGGTAAATAAATAGTGCATTCACTGTATGCGCCTTGAAGTGCTTTACATAGATGCATTATTACGTTCACCCCTGGCAGAGGAAACCATGCAAGATACAAGCAGTACATCATGAGTAATTAGGGGAGTCACGCTCAAGGAGATTTCGACAGTAACATTCCCGGGATCAAACTAGGAACTTCCAGCTGCTTCGGTCACTGAGCCAATGCTGCCCTTGTGTGTGTGAGAGTGTGCGCTCTGGGCTGGGCAAGTGGGCATGGCCCTAAACTGCCTTGTTGTAACTACCTCCGCTAATGTAGTGTAGACACTGATAAAGAAATTACCGGCCGTGACAGTCACAGGACCATCTGACATTCGAGCTCTGCTCACATTGTTTTATGGCACCTTCCAGTATTCAGACCTCTTCCAGTATTCAGACCTCTAAATAAATATTCACTTACTTCTGCATTCTAAATGGCACTTTACATTCTTTCCGAACAGTACATCCAACCATACTTCAGAGCCAAAAGCCCAAAATATAAACTATGAAGTGTTTATCGTGATTACTAAAATTTACTTCAGGAACATGACACCATTAAAGATAAGATTGTAATCATACTGTAGTTATCAGTAAAGTCTTATGTGAAAATTAGTCTGGGAAGTTTAATTCTAAATAGTATTGTATTTCACACTCCATACATTAATAAATAATAATACATTTAAAATCTAAATACCGTATTGTCCCGAATATAAGACGGCCCTGGTTATAAGACGACCCCCATTTTTGTAGACTCATTTTTCTAAAAAATAATGTCGAATAATATAGTCCGCAAATATGAGACGAAAACATTTTTAGGATATTTCTATTGGGATAAAACACTATGTTATATTCAGGCCAATAGGGTAGTTACTTTACCTCATGGCCACGGATGTTACAATACAAGCCTCCCATGTTATGTTATAACACTACAACTAAGATATAAAGACATAATATACTGTATATATTATATTATAGTTCTAGAACCACAGTTGAAAGCATACAGAGAACACCTGTGGCCATAGGTTAACATTATATCTGAAATATGAACTTTTATTTACAGATCTCGATTGGGAAAGTGCAACGATTACTTAGTTTAACTAATGTCCAAGACTTTGCATGGGCGTCTTTAGTTTCTGGTCGTCTACCACATGTTTCTGATGTTCATATCACCTCAGCCAGCATGTGGTTCCTCCTCAGAGCAGGCCGTGGACAGAAGGTCTCTCTACACTGAGGACAGCTGGACAGGCTCTTCTCCTCAGCCTCCTGGTCCCAGGCTGCTTCGATGCAGCCAAAGCAGTAGCTGTGTCCGCAGGGCAGAGCCACTGGCTCCTTCAGAACCTCCACACACAGAGAACATCTGAACTGATCCTGTAACGCGACTAGAGACATTTTACTGACCGATGGTGATCACCCCTTCCCTCTCTCTCTCTCTGTTCTCTCACAAAGACTCACAGGAGGCCTAGATTGAAACAAACACATTTAGGTTTCGTTTCCTCCTTCTCAATCTCAACTCCTCCTACCGAGTGGTTGCCAGATCGAATGCCGCAAGAGAAACAAGCTTATGTGCCCTACTGTCATCCGATAAAAGTACCGGTACATACCGTTAGGCTACTTGAAGCGCGCGCGCGTGCGTGCGTGCGTGCGTGCGAGCGAGAGAGAGAGAGAGAGAGAGAGAGAGAGAGAGAGAGAGAGAGAGAGAGAGAGAGAGAGAGAGAGAGAGAGAGAGAGAGAGAGAGAGAGAGAGAGAGAGAGAGAGAGAGAGAGAGAGAGAGAGAGAGAGAGAGAGAGAGAGAGAGTTGGGCATGGGGTATACAAATTAAGTATAGCCTACCCCATCCTCCTGTTTACTTTTTTTTTTTTTTTTTGTAAAATGCTTGAACACCAACATCTATATCCTGGGGGAACATTTAGGCTTATTGGGTGAGAACTATTGATTCAGCATTCAAAATGGATGAAAACTACTAGCTGCTGCTCCATAGCAATAATCATCATGCAAATAGTTATTAATAGAGTTTGTGAACAGTTTTATTTAGAACATTCACTGTTTTAACAAACTGATACATATATAAACCAATACAAAGCCAGTTTGGTTGATTGATCTATCTGTCTGTGGTATTAAAATGAATACAGACGGCTATTATTTTCCCAAATAGCAATCTATGAGCTCAAAGCACATTGCATATTTGAATAGGGGTGTAACAATAGTAAATGTATCTTTTAATTTGTATATTGAAATTAAAAACAGGAAATATCGTATCGCATATCGCTTGACGATGTAACATTTCCCAATTGGGGGGGCAGGACTAAATGCTATGGGGGCGACTTCATGGCCAATGTCGCTTCGCACCACGGGCGATGATGCCGCACCCATACCATTTTCGGTTAAAGGACATTTATTAGGCAAGTAAAGCATCAAGAATAACATCAGTTGTTGAAGTTGCAACAGAAATGCAGAATGCATAAAGCTAAAGCCCATGCCTAGATCCGCCCCTGACCCTAACGGGTTTTAAAACCAAAATCATTAACATGGTGAAACACATATTGATGACATCATCAAGACGTAGGCTACTTCACCATGTTAATTTTTTCAGACCTCCATTTCTAGGAAAGAGAGAATGGAAGGACGTTTTCGTTATCTCCACACAACATCTCTAAGGTATATTAATGACAGTAAAACAGAGGTGGGTGGTAGCTCCAGGCATAGATATAAAGAACGCTAGATGGCTTGAGGCGGAGCCTCTGACGTTGTTCACGGCGGCCATCTTGCCAGAGTACTCAATACAGTATGGTCTATGGCACCCCAAACAAAAACAGCTATAACTTGCTCAACACTTGACGGATTCTCAGACGGATTTCTTTATTATGAACGTTATCAACATGGCTATTTTTGCTAAATTTTATTTTATTTTTTTCAAAAATATCATATAACAGCTCATACGTATGTATGCGGGCGTCTCTGACGTTTCCACCAAAGCAATCCGTTTGAAAATCGGTTGGAAAATAAGCAAGTTATCGTCATTTAAAAAGTATATATGCTGATAGACACAATGTTATACTATACTCTGGCAAGATGGCCGCCACGTAACAACGTCACTCCCCATTTGCCAGCAGCGCGGGCCATCTAGCTTTATTATATATCTATGGCTCCAGGCACAAATAAGAGTTAATCAGGTGATGATGCATATAGGCCTACACAGGCCTAACTTTTAATATTTGGCGCATAACTCTCTAGATCAGGGGTTTTCAACAGGTGGTCCGGGGACCACCAGTGGTCCCTGAGAGGGTTCCAGGTGGTCCCCAGCTAAGTTGGTTAACCAGATGTAACTCTTGAGAACGTAAAAACGAAACCAAATGGACCCTTGCGGGTCCATTTGGTTTCATTTTTACACTCTCAAGAGTTAAAATATTCATCATCTGAATTAGCCCCAAGTCTACACAACTATAAGATGGACAAAAGCAAAAGAAATCTTAATTTTGGGGTCTGTGTGGGGCTAAAATGTCCACAAATGGTGGTCTGTGGCTCAATTGCTGAATAAATGGTGGGCCCTGGTATCAAAAAGGTTGAAAACCCCTGCTCTAGATCACTATTTCACACATCCAGTAGCGTAACGTCCCACATGGTGTGTCGCTCCATCCTCCGTTATAGAACTGACCACAGTCTTCTGCTCCCTGCCAGTTATCAGGCTCACCAGCCCTCCAGTACCTGTAGAAGTACAGACATCAGACATTAACTGTTTAATTGCCAAGGATGTTAAGACTAGTATTTGGTACATAAACAAGCCAGGCAACAGTTGCCAAAGACGTTAAGACGAGATTTGAAATCTCGGGAGGGCTGGAGGAGGGCTATAGTAGCATAAATACAGCTATACCTTTTAGCCAAAATAAAAGGAAAATACAGGCATTTAAAAATTTTAAATTTAAAATTACAAGTCTGCTTGTAGATGTAGAGTAGAATAATATACCTGTAGGTATAGGTAAAGTCTTACGTTGGTGAGGTTACGAGTGATCCATCGATCCACTTCCACTCTCCTTCAGTCTCTCCGTCGGTTAATCCAATCCACACCTCCTGACCTCTACCAATTCTGCTGGCAACAAAGTCCTGGACAGAAAAATCAGCTGAATAAATATTAATAAATATCTGGACCCAAAGGATTATTTTAAATATATACATTTTAAAACAAACAACCAAACCTAATAAATTCTATGAAAATAGAATGTAATACTGAAAATAGCTGATCTTCAAGCACGCAACAACAAAAAAACAATTTATGGAGTTTGCTATTTTCAATAGGGTCCTGATCCAACCGAAACTGCATGCACATACTCACGATCGCATGACGTACACACACACACACACACACACACACACACACACACACACACACACACACACACACACACACACACACACACACACACACACACACACACACACACACACACACACACACACACACACACACACACACACACACACACACACACACACACACACACACACACACACACACACACACACACACACACACACACACTCACACACACTCACTCTCTCACACCTGTTTTTCTCTACTGTTAATGACCACCAGATCAGCTCCCCGGTTGTGGCAGTAGTCTCTACCATGCTGCCATGTCCACTTTTCAGTAGACAGGTAGTAACAGCTGCTTCCAAACTTCACCCATCCTATGGGACACTGGTCTGAAAAACATCAAACTGCACTGGTAGATTTTCAATGTACTGAAAATCAAATCTAACACATACAGCTGTAATACATACAGTATTATTATATCAAAAGATGTTGTTGTGATAAGGTATATTTTAATCTATACTTTTAGAGAAGAATATTGTAGTTTTTATTCCACTACATTTATTTGACACCTTTAGACCTCCATAGATTTAGAATATCAACAAGTAACACACTAAACAATTAAGGCCTGTTTTAAGTAGGGATGTCCCGATCCACTTTTTTCAATTCCGATCCGATATCACAATTTCTGTGTTAGCCAATACCAATACCAAACTCCGATACCAGAAAATAATATATATATAATAAAACAAAATATAAAAAAGGATCTTATATGAAGTCCACCAAATAGCAGAATAATACAGCAGACTAGAATAGCAGACTCCTGACTCAAATGTGCACTTGGGCAAAAAAAAAAAATCCACAACATTTTATTTACCTGCTGCCATAGTGTCACCCCTTACCCCTGTGTTATATTGGTATATTTAACAATAATGAATGGTCTGATAATGACAAATGAGGGCCAATACTGATACTTTTCTGGTACCGATACAGTATCAGGACATCCCTAGTTTTAAGTTAAAGGTAATAAAGGCAACTTTTTAGCCAAAATCCCCCTCTACATTGCAACTACTATGATGCTGCAGCTGTTTCCCTGCAGAGAGACACCTGCTTCGTCCTGCAGGCGGTCCAGAACCTTGGCAGCGTTTTAGCCAATGACAGCACAGCAGTCTCCAGCAGATTCATAATGAGACAATTGAGTGGAGGTGAGGTGAAGTTAGATTCGATTTTTAAACAAATCTGTTTACAATAATACAAACACAG
This sequence comes from Benthosema pterotum, assembly GCA_039105355.1. Classification (NCBI taxonomy): domain Eukaryota; kingdom Metazoa; phylum Chordata; class Actinopteri; order Myctophiformes; family Myctophidae; genus Benthosema; species Benthosema pterotum. The sequence continues at coordinate 31,142,003 of CM076986.1, forward strand.
TGCTTGTACACACTAAAGTTGCCTCTATTACCTTTAAATAGCAGCTCTATAAGCCAGCAAGACGGTGCAAGAGAACCCATCAAGTAGTATCAGCAGTAGTGATGGGTTTACCGTACGTCTAAATCCCTGGTAATGATTGAGATATCAATAATACACAATTTAACAGGTGATTTATTCAATAACATTTTAACTTCTCCCTCTAGCTTACATGCCAGCTTCTTGACTTGACTTTTCAGTTGTGCAATCTCCAGGTTCAGGTTGGTGTAGTCACTTTGCATTTGTTTAATCTCCAGGCTCAGGTTAGTTGTCAGCTGGCTAATCTGCAGATTCAGAGCTACAAGAGACAAACAATGATGACAATCAACAGCCTATAAGATCCTATAAGAAAATCCTATAGGATTTTGGGGAAAATCCTATAGGATTCTATTGGAATCCTATTGGGTTCCTATTGGGTTCCTATTGGGAATCCAATAGGATTTGTTCCAAAATCTGATAGGAGGAATCCTATATAGGATTTTTTGACTAGGGTTAATCAAAAATATATAATAAAAATTAAAACATAGCTTGGAAATATACTGTATATATATGATCAAGAATATTTAACCTATCGAATCAAGCCATTTAAAAAAAGTGTCCCAAAGGAAAGGAAAGAGGTTTTAAACTACTGTGCCCAGGTCTCCACCAGGTTAGGTTGTGGCCAAAAATGAACCCCCTAGTGTTCGAAAAGTAAACATACTGACCTGCCTCCATTTGGCTCTTAAACTGCTCGAACTCCCAGCGTATGTCGTCTGCCTGAGCGAGACAGAACAACAGGATCAGCAAAGCGGCCCTCATGGTGAAGTCCACGCTGTGAGGCTAACATGCAGGACAGCCTGCATTTGTTGGAGGTTCCGACAGTAAACATTGATTCAGGGAGGTTGTGGGGGGGGGCTGGGGCTGGGTATACATTCTAACCCTGTTCCTCATTGGATAGAGGCGTGGGAGAAGCATGTTCAGAGGAAACCGATTGGTTCCTTCACAAAAACGCACATGTTTAGGGGAGGTGGAGTTAACCATTTGTTCCAAAGACTTGCACGGCAGTGATTCTCAAAGTGGGGTCTGCAGACTCCCAGGGGTCCTCAAGGGTCCTCAGCAAGCAGCGGATTCTACAGAAAATCAAGAGAGTATTCTCAGTAGGCTGCTTATTAAGCCGAGTTCCTCAACCACCTCAACCAGGCATGATGACTGCCAGTGCCCTCAGCCCCGCATTGTGAGCGTGTCGCGATGCAGTCCGTTTTAACACCCCTTTGGCTACTTTATTGCGGTTGTTTTGGTCAATATACTTGCGGTTGTTTTGGTCAATATACTCGCTTCCTCTAGCCCTAATCCTAAACATAACCGCAGCATGTCGCCACGCTGACACAAGGTTTAAAACAAGGCGGCCAAGTGGCCACGCTGATCGAGGGTTTCCGGGTTTTGTGTCAGTTGGCTCCCAGACAACATGCCTTATCGAGGAACTCGGCTTAATAAGCAGCATCCTGGGAATTATCGCTTGATAACGGTCGAAGCGGGTTTAGCCATCTATCTATCTATGCACAAGTCTCTGTAGTCCTGTTTGTGTGTAATCCACATAACACGAGAACCGTTCCGCAACACACATGCTCCACATCACCACGGGGGGTGGGGTTTCACCTGTGTTTATGATAGTGTAGCCTCGATACCCAGGCTTTCGTTTTCGTTGCGAGAAAACGGAATGTTAGTGTGACATTTTGTTATTTTTTTGGCAGCTGCAGGCTGCCTAATAAACTGATGAGATGGAAGGTTTGATGGTGTAACAAAAAAAGTTAAGTGTTCTAGGGTTAATCACATTTCATGTCAACAGCTTAAACATGGACGTAAACCCTGCAATATTAAAAAAAGGAAAAAAGGAGTAGTCTTGATTTTTTTCAAAGTTTATTTACTTTCATATTTTTCAAGCAAAGTTTTTTTTCTTTTTTTTTCATTATTATAAATTTTATATTAATGTAATTAAAAAAAAGGATAAAACTTGGAATTTTTCTGTCTTTTATATACAAGCAAAAGAAAACCCATAAGAAATAAAAACAAAAAACAAAGAACTTGAAAAAAAAAAAAAAAAACAATCCCTGCACAATACATTGAATAATAGGATCTAGTTAAGCGTCTGAACGTGATTCCAGTTCGTATAGCCGTACGTAGCTCCACCGCCAGCTCACACGTGTGCACGCACACACTCGCCCACACTCGCACACACTCGCACACACCCATGCATACAGTACACACACGCACACACAGAACACACACACAGACACACACACACACACACATACACAGATGCCAAAATGCAGGAAGGTGCGAGATCCGGTAGCGACCAACGACGAGGTCACGACCATTTACTTACTAGTCGTGAGCAGGTTGACGAACATCCACTGCTCTGTGCTTGTGGTTCTGTTTAGGCTTAAGCTTAGGTTTAGGCTTAGGGATAAGGGTAGTAATTCGGTTTAGGTTAGTGCAAGGGTTTCAGGCAGGACCCTCTCCCCCGACTTATAAAGTAGTTAATAGTAATATATTACTGTAATATTATTTTTCCCCAGTAGCGAGTAAAGTAAGTTATTACTCTCTCAAAACAGTAATATTATTACTGATTACTTTGTTTAAAAAAGGACATATTACATATTAAATTTTAGTTTTTGCTTGGAATCATTTCCTTTAAAAAGGGTTAGAAATTGTTGCTTTAAATTTTATAGCATTTCTGGCTGATTGGTAACTCTTCTCAAAGGGGAATTCCACCTGTTTTCAACACTTTACCATGCCATTAATATGCCTTTGAGATGTTGTGTGGACATGATAATCCTCCATCCTGTGTTTCCTAGAAATCATCCTAGAAAACAATCATTAACACGGTGAAACACTACTTGAAGACATCATCAAGTTGTGTTTCACCATGTTAATGAGTTTTCTTTTAGGACCTTTTATCTGAGAGTGTACAAATGTGAACCCTAGCGGGTCCTCACATTTGTACACTCTCAGGAAAAAAATGAAAATGGGTGGAATTCCCCTTTAATGTGTATGATCAAATACAATTGGATTCAGTTCTAAAAATAGTTGAACTAAACCATCGTTTTTTACTGATTGATTTTTTTTTACTCTTGATTCCAAGTAATAAGTAATGTAATGTTATTATTTTTCTAAGGAGTATTAAGTAATATTTAACATTACACTCCTACATCGTCTAGCTTCTGGTGGCAACTAATGAGCAACTACTGCTGCAACCAGTGTTGGGCAATATTACTTAGAGGAGTAATATGTGACTTTTAAGAAACTGGTCACGACCTGCAGGTTGCGACTAGGTTGTTGGTCGCACATGGATTTCGCAAACTCCTCCAGTACGTTCAGGTTGTGTAGCTGTAGACAGTGCACACTGGGAGGATATTGCATGGAACAGACAGGTATAGCGTGTAGTGGTATATAAAACAACGTTATAGGGCTTTTCACACCGGGAGCAATAAAACGTGCCTCTAGTTCATTTTCCCACGAGAACCACCGTGTTTTGTGCCAAGACGATTTTCATCGATTTTGTTGCGTGTGTGCTCGTTTGTGCAAAACGCGTTTTGCACAAACCAGGTATTTTATACTATAGTGAGTATATATAGTGAGTGTGTAAATAGTGGCACCTTTGGAATACCGGGGTTATTTTTAACAGAATTAAAAACCCATCTATAGCAGGAAAAGAGACAACATAAATTCTTTTATCCAAAGGCATTTGAACGCTGAACTCTGTCCGTCACAATGTGGGACAGACAGACAGACAGGAGCGCACCCTAAATGTAGACACTGACCGGCACGGCGGAATCCCTGCGATTATACGTGCGCGACTTGCACGTTTATCGCTCCCAGTCTGAAAGGCCCTCAGGAGTGCAATGGAGACGATCGCACCGCCTATAAACAATGACACATTGTTGCCACGCATGCACGCACGCACACACACACGCGCACGCACACACACACGTGTGACGGACACACAGCGAGAAAAAAAAAGAGAGCTTTTGACGACATGCGGTCAGTGCAGTGGTCCCCTCATCGACGACGGTTCTTTGTGCCAACACGATTTGAACTATTTGAACTAAAAACAAACAAACAAACAAACACTGCTGTTCTTTTTTCCACCCTTTTCTTTCTGAAATACTTCATTTTCCCACTTTGAGAGGCTTTCATTCCTACCATGGCACTATAATTACATACTGTAGTTCTATACCTCGCTCTCTATTGCACACACGCGCACACACACACACGCGCGCACACGCACACGCACACGCACGCACGCACACACACACACACACACACACACACACACACACACACACACACACACACACACACACACACACACACACACACACACACACACACACACACACACACACACACACACACACACACACACACACACACACACACACACACACACACACACACACACACACACACACACACACACACACACACACACACACACACACACACACACCCCTCTCATCCAACAGTTGCTGTATATCGACGCACATGAAAGTCCCTCAAGGAATTATGTTGTCCGCAGATGCACACACCCCACGCTAGGGGGCCGGGCGATATACGTATGTATGTATATATTATATTGATATATATTAATTCTTGACCCGCTAGTATTTTATTTTTTATAATTGAAGTTAGAGGCCGTCGGTGTTTTTTCAATGTGGAACTCATTTTATGTTTCTAGACATATTGGATCAGCGCACAGTCAATGGCGGTGGCCACAACCATGTTTTATATTGATTAATTGACGAAGATGGACGCCAATGTTAAGTGTTCCGAGACTAAAAGATACATTGTCTGGGAGATTAGATTTTGGCAAATTTCATTGAAAAACATTAAATATGAAACGAGTGGTGCTGTGCTGTGTGTGTGTGTGTGTGAGTACTCTGTGTCAGTGAAACAACAGCGCCCCCTGTTGAAACAGGTTTAAACAGGTGTATGTACATAGGGACGAAGCCAGGACCACTCAAAACAAAAAAAAAAAGAAAAAAAGAAAAACATCGGAAAATATCGACATTTTGAGGTATTTTGATCGAGAATGTTTTGTTGACATTAGATTTGTTTTCGTCCATATCGCCCGGCAGCCCTAAGCCCCTCCCCCCACACGCATGCACGCACACACGCACGCACACCAGCAGCGCACTCTTTTTGCTCCTTCAAGGACAATGCGTTGGCGTCATCGGCGTACAGTCGCATCTCGTCGTACAGAGTGGAATGGGTAAACCGACGCTATATGGCATACAGTGGTATAGCAGGCGTTGTAAAGACGTTGTAGGGTGTGGGGGGGAGGGGCCAAGAAGCCCAGCCGCAGCCAATCATCACACATTACCATGGCGTCTTTTTCTTTTTTTGTTTTCACAGAGAGGTTTAAGTCCGTCCGTCCGTCCACATGCCCCTCCCCCCCTCTGATCCCGTTCATCGTTTTTGATTGGCTGCTCTGGAAGGTTCGCGTCTTTATTGGTTCGTTTTGTTTTGTTTAGCTTTTTTGTTGTCGCTTTGTCCACCAATCAGGAGTAGATGGTGATGACTTCGCTCCCTCCTCCCCTGACCAATAGGACGCGCTCCAGCCCCTCCGTCAGCACTTCCAGGAACTCCATATCTGGACGGCGTGGTTAAGGATTAATCGGCAGCATAAATGGAATATAAGCCATATCGGTCATGAAAATGCTGTAAATGTTATTATTAGGGCTGTTGAATGATTAAAAAATTTAATCAAATTAATCACAGCTTCAAAATTAATTTAATCATGATTAATCACCAATCGAACTATGTCCAAAATATGCATGTTTTCCTGTACAGGATTCCAACATTTAAAAAAGAAACAGAATCTGTGGGAAAAATAACCATTTATCTTTAAAATATTTATCAAAATAGTTGATCTACAAGCCCTCAATGCTTGTAGATCCTCCAGCTATACTCTATGGCTCTGGTTACAGACAGACACACAGCTATATGTCTCCGTAAAACCGTGCTCTACCCATTTCTTTCAATGAGAAAATGCTCAGTGGGTTGAGTCAGTGTGCACATGAGTTAATTGCGTTAAAATTTTTAATCAGATTAATCAACAAAATTAATTTAATCCCATTAATTAACTATTTTCAACAGCCTTAGTTATTATTAAGTAATATGCTGTAAATGTTGCGGTCCTTCACCAGCTGGGCCTGAACATGGAGCCGCAGAGGAAGATAAGTTGTTACATGTGCTTTAATCGGTTTTCACCAGCAAGAATGAATAAAGACTAAAAGCAATTCTATATTTAATTTGTGAAAATCCTACAGGATTTTTGGAAAAAATCTTATTGGAATCTCATCTTATCCTATGAGAAAATATCCAATAGGTTTCGTTCCAAAATCTTATCAGAGGAATCCCATAGGATTTCTTGACGAGGGTATATCACTCAGTCACAGAAAATCACAGATTTCTCAATGAAGACCTGAAAAAACATTATGTGGAGGTGTAAATATAAACTGGGGTAAACTGGGATAAAAAAAAAAGAAAAATAAAAATGAAAAACGTTCAATTCATGGTGGAGTCACTTTGAATAATACCATTAAACCTCTATTAGCGTTTTGTTTTCCAATGCACACCCGGCATTAAAGGATACAGTTCTCGTCTCCCTCCTGGTTCCGCGGAGGCCCAGGCATGTTGAGCAGGACCAGCCGCGCGTCATGTGACTTGTTGACGATGACCTCGTTGAGCCGAACGGCCGTGTGCATCCGCCGGACGTTGGAGTGGTCCCTGAGGTTAGGAAATAATGAGAAACTGTTAACAAGCCGTTCTCAGTCAACCCCTTCAGCAAACGTTTCCATAGCCAAGACGTCTGGGAACGTCTTATCAACTACAACCGAAGGGAGCCGGGGACGTGTTAGCGTGACTCCGTTGATATCAAGCATTCTTTATTGAAAATCCCGACTACCGTATTTTTTTCCCTCTTTAATAGACCTTTCCCTAAGCCCCTGCCCTCCCCAAACTGCTATGGTCCAATCACAGCTAAGCATATCATGTGACAGACAAACCTCTCCACCAATAGTTTTCCAATATGATAAAACGTTTTTTTTTATTTAAATGAATGTCACACAGATATTTCTCCGCTGCATAGGGCATGCCTTGTTGACAGATTTGGTAGAGAATTTTGAGGGTCTGAATGAATAATGTCCTAATGATATTTACATTGGAATGAATAACCCCGGATGGAGATTGTACACCCCATGGTTGGACACTCTCACTGACGGTCAGAAACACTGTGTCATACTGAATGCATGTTCCCTAGAGGCGCTAGACATGGTGTTGCTGCACTTTGGCACAGGGCGGTGCTTTGCTCCGATCTTTCTCATGGCAAAATGCACTCGCTTGGAATATTTTCACTTCTGCCAACGTGTTAGACCAGGGGTTTTCAACAGGTGGTCCGGGGACCACTAGTGGTCCCTGAGAGGGTTCCAGGTGGTCCCCAGCTAAGTTGGTTAGCCAGATGTAACTCTTGAGAACGTAAAAATGAAACCAAATGGACCCTTGCGGGTCCATTTGGTTTCATTTTTACACTCTCAAGAGTTAAAATATTCATCATCTGAATTGGCCCAAGTCTACACAACTAGAAGACGGACAAAAGCAAAAGAAATCTTTAGTTTTGGGATCTGTGGGGCTAAAATGTCCTCAAGTGGTGGTCCATGGCTCAAATTCTGAATAAATGGTAGGGCCCTGGCATCAAAAAGGTTGAAAACCCATGTGTTAGACATCTGTTAGCATTTTATAATGACATAATGGCATTTTTAGTGCCGTCGCCCCAGGCAGGCACCTCGACACCCAGACACCCTAGCAGGAACACACAAATGCCAAATAAGGGAGTGGTGCAACACTCGCTTATTTTATTCATCATAGTGAAAAAAACATTTTCACTATGATGAGTGGCGTTCAAGATGAGTACCGTGGCAGGCTTGGCTCAACTTACTTTCATTTTGTAAGAAATCCCGGTACTGATTGTGTTCATTAGAAAGACGCAATATCAAGTACTTGGCAGTCAAAGTAGTGAAGGTCCACTTTTCAACCGACCTTCGTACAATTTCATTCTACTAACATTACTAATATTAGTAATATTAGTATTACTAATATTAATATTACTATACTAATATTACTAGTTACTTTCATCATGCTGTTGCTTTCAACAGTGTTGTGTTGGTGTAGGCACTACAGCAACGCTCCCTACACTGAGCTAATGCCACTTTACTTTGAGGTAAAAAAGTGCGATGAACAGGCAGCAACCTATTATTTTTTACAGTGAATATAATTTAACTCTTAGGTCTAATTTGACCCTTAGGTCCGCTGACCAGCTCCTCCTAGTAGTGCCAAAAACACCCAGGCTGAAACTCAGAGGAAACAGAGCTTTTTCAGTGGCAGCTCCCAAACTCTGGAATGAGCTGCCTCTCCACATAAGACAAGCCCCCACCCTTCAGGTGTTCAAATCACGTCTCAAAACATTCCTTTATTCTTTGGCTTTTCCAAGCTTAGTATGAGGTGACGTTATAAGTGACACTGTAGTTGTTTGTCTTTTGTGCTTGCTGTTGTTTTTTAATTCAAGTTGTATTTTTTACCTTTTTAATGTAAAGCACTTTGGTACAACGTTGTTGTTATATAAATGTGCTATACAAATAAAGTTGGTATGGTATGGTATGGTAACTCTTGAGAGCGTAAAATGAAACCAAATGGGTCCATTTGGGGACCCTTAAGGGTGGAAGCTAAATATAGCGACAAAATGCGCCAAGTTGGCAGCACTGTCCTGTACTCACGGCCTGATGCTCAGCATGTCCCTGAAGCCCTCGGGCGTGGAGCAGCCAGAGTGAGCGGCGGAGGCTGCTGCCGCCGCAGCGCGGTGCTGCAGCGTCTTGTCCCGCGTCCACGTCATCTGGACCCTCCGCTGGTGCTCCGTGGAGGAGGAACCTCCTCCCCCTCCCCCTCCCCCTCCTCCCCCTCCTCCTCCTCCTCCTCCTCCTCCCCCTCCAGCCAGGCTGGACGTCTTGTCCCGCTGGTCCCCGTCCGTGTCGTCGTCGTCGTCCGAGCCGATGCTGGTCAGACGCAGCATGGAGTTGCGGTCCTTCACCAGCTGGGCCTGAACGTGGAGCCGCAGGGGAAGATAAGTTGTTACATGTGCATGACATTGAGGGGCAGGGGCGGATTGGCCATCTGGAGTACAGGGAGTTTTCCCGGTGGCCTGCGCCACCTAGTGGCCTGGACAAGATCCAAAATGCACTAGTGGCACTTCCAAAATGCACTAGAATGCGCTAGATGCTCGCCTGGAACATACAGATCAAAATGACCATTAATCTTCTACATTCTCTAGTTGTGTAGACTAAGTTGGGCTAATTCACATGATGAATATTTTAACTCTTGAGGGTGTAAAAATGAAACCAAATGGACCCGCAAGGGTCCATTTGGTTTCATTTTTACGCTCTCAAAGAGTTACATCTGGTTAACCAGCTGCCCCCCCCAGGGTGGCCTAGCAAAGGCAAAATTGTCCAGGAAAAACAACAACTGTGTGCTTGAGTGCTGTTCATGCTGCCCTGGAGAGAGGGACAAGCTGGCGTTGGAAATACCGGTATACTGTATGTACATGACATTGAGGGGGCAGCTAGGAAAAACAACAACTGTGCGCTCGATTGCTGTTCATGCTGCCCTGGAGAGAGGGACAAGCTGGAGTTGGAAATACATGGTTTTCAACGAGAGTGGCACAAATAAGAGCAATTTTATGCAAGATGACAATGTTTTAAAGCTGAGCCCGAATCCTGTGCTTTCTGCCAACTTCTGTCCCCACTCCTAGACCAGGAAATGTCTCTCGTTCGTCTTTTGAGTCGAATGTGAATGGAATGTCATTTCTGAATGGCTGTAAGTTGCCATGACAGTAAATGCCTATCATTTTCTCCAGAGGTCACACCTTTTGGCAGAAGCACAAGTCATTCTATATACCTACACACAACACGACATATTCAAAACACACAGAAACTAACTAACGATAACGACCTCAAGGTTTCACAGGGGAAAGACATTTTACATGGTTTTGTTTTATCAGACCAAAGTCTTTTTTGTGGACTGTGGAAGTCAACAATGACAATAAAATGACAAGGTGGTGCAATTCTCACTTAATGTCAACTGGAATATCTACGCAAGACAAAAGTTGCCAATTTTCTCTTACACTCATGACGTAAATTCTTCACCCATTGTCAACGGGAATTGAATGTTTGTGTAAGACGAAAATGGCCAGTTGACCTAACGCCCTGTCAGAATGAGTTGAGAAACAAAATAAGGCAATTTACTTCAACCTCTGCCATTTATTTATTGGATAAATAAATGGCAGATGTTGAGCTTATATAAAATACATCCAATAGCACATCAGTATCTATCTGTGACGGGGCGGGTGCTAGCGTCTAAGGTGGTCTACTGTACTCAACATCGCTCTTCACATCGACTCCGTTTGGACTTACGTCATCAAAACTCCAGCGATCTCGCAGGTGCACTTGCTATAGGAACCAAAAGGTATACAGGAGGTAAAAGCATACAGTGAGGAGGGCACTGAGACTTTATTTACGGGGGACCAGTTTGGAATTGCAGCCTTCTGTAGGTGCCCTTTGGTTTTGAAGGAGTCAAGGGATTCACATGCCTTAACCGTGTCTCCCAAGACACAACAACAATAAGAATTGGGGATCAAAGGCGGTATGCTCCAGAGATAAGCACCCATATCCATGGCAGGGAAACACAGTTTAGGAATGCTAATTTGGGAGTAAAAATGTTAATTAATGTTGGTAGGAACGTTCCGCATTTTGGTTAAAGGCATTTAGTCCCTTTGTTTGGGCCAAATCCGTGTTGCACATGGATTGTTGAAATCTGGCCTCTGGCCACACACACACACACACACACACACACACACACACACACACACACACACACACACACACACACACACACACACACACACACACACACACACACACACACACACACACACACACACACACACACACACACACACACACACACACACTTTTTGATCTTTCAGGCTCACCTCTCTCTCTCGGTCCGACTTGGAGAGTCTCATCTGACGAAGCATCTGAGACCTCTGTTCCATCATCAGGGTTCTCTCGTAGGTGTAGGCACTGATGTCGCTGTCATGCTGCCAGGAGAGGAGAGAGGAGAAGAGAAAAGGGTGTTTAAACACTCAGCGTCGCGTTCATTCAACTGTTTGTCCCCAAAGGACGATTCGGGAACAGCAGAGTACCATCAACAGGCAGGCAACATGAATCACATAAAACAGTAAATAAAACGCCTGTGGTAAGCACAGAAGGAATAAAAACAGGGCGGCAGTTCACTCATCGTTGACAGGTGTCAACCGAGACCGTAGGAGCAATAGTGGTCCTCTGGAGTGAGTGTGGAACTATAGTGGTCCTCTGGAGTGAGTGTGGAACTATAGTGGTCCTCTGGAGTGAGTGTGGAACTATAGTGGTCCTCTGGAGTGAGTGTGGAACTATAGTGGTCCTCTGGAGTGAGTGTGGAACTATAGTGGTCCTCTGGAGTGAGTGTGGAACTATAGCGGTCCTCTGGAGTGAGTGTGGAACTATAGTGGTCCTCTGGAGTGAGTGTGGCTCTATAGTGGTCCGCAGGCGTGCGTTGGAACTATAGTGGTCCTCTTGAGTGAGTGTGGCTCTATAGAGGTCCACAGGAGTGAGTGGGAACTATATAGTAATCCTCTGGAGTGAAAGTGAAACTATAATGGTCCTCTGGAGCGAATGTGGAACAATAGTAGTCCTCTGGAGTGCGTGTAGGACTGCAGTTCTAGGGGTTCCTTGACATGAAATAGTTTGAGCAACCACTCACATACTGTAGAAACATGGGTATGTCATGATTCAGAAGATGTTTTGTACTATCTTGTCTTCACTCGGGTCTAAACGGATCAAATAAATTGCCAACAGCCAGCGAACTATTGGTACATACCATCTCCACCACCTCCACCTCCGCCTCGATGCGCAGGTGGTAGAGGAAGGTTGCCAGGTCCTTCTTCATCTGGATGGAGTTGTCCTCCAGCTGGGCCACCGTGAAGATCCGCATGCTGCACTTACGCCACACCTGAGGAGGCAGACATCAGATAACATCAGGAAGAGACAGACAAAGCACATACTGCATCTAAAATCTGTTTTTGTTTTGTTGTGATTCACCCCATGCCATGCAACGTCATTCGACGCCTCATTAATGTCAATGAATTCTCTCTGAGGTCTCGTCTAGTTTCGCTGTGTATAAAATTCTGGCTTGTCTCCGGGTTTCATGTCCAGAAGTCGAAAATCGGCTGTATCGTATTGCTTGCTTATGGGGCTGTTTTTTGACCAAAGGGGCCGTTTTCCACAAATGCTAGTATGGCGCTGGTCAAAAATACACTTAGGTTGTAATAAATGACTATATTAGAACTCGGTGAATATACAATTTTGCTCCCTGACTCAGTGGTTTCCAGCTAAACACTCTAACAAAATAAGACTGTCTCATGTCCACGATGCATTAATGGCATGGAGTACCTCCGTACTTCGGAGGCCGTACCTCGCCACTGGAGGGCGCCATTGGGTGCGTTAAAAGCATTTCAATGAAGCATTTCCAAAGGTGAATTCCCTATTCATTTTCCTCATAGACTTTTCAAAAAGTCTTAGAAAGAAGAAAAACATGACAGGTTACAACAATTTATTATTATTTTCTTTGTAATTATTTATTTGGTCCAAAATATTGTCTTTGTTCTCATGATTTGTCACAAGTTGGCTGTGTCCTTGTCGTAAAACATCTTTATATACTGTAGGTAAATACCTTTTGAAAAGTCTATGTGGTAAATGAATGGGGAATTCACTCCTAAAACAGGCATCATCATGACAGGGGAAGGGACTGCGGCACTCTATTGGTTCCTTCCTAACATTTTAGCCTAGTCTTTGTTGACGAAATTGCAAATTATCATCATAGCTTAGTTGTCATTTGGTTTTCATTTAGTATTAATAGTCAAAATGGAGCTCTGTCCCGTGCCGTCCAGCCAGTACCTTGTGCTGTTTGAGCAGGAACGGCAGCAGCATGAGCATTCCTCCGTCGTGGACGATCCACCAGACGTCGATGTATCCCTCGGTGCACGGCTCGCTGTTCCCCGGGAACAGGGAGATGTTCTTGGGCACCAGAAGAGCCAGGTGGGCCGCCGTGGTCACTCGCACCGTGTCTGGAGGACGGACAGATGGACAGACAGACAGACAGACAGACAGAGGGAGAGTCACCATGGCGCTTGCAGAGACATACAGGTTTGCCAACTTGGCGCATTCGACCATTATTTTTACTTGCCCCGGCAAGCGGGCAAGTGTCAATCCCTGTGTTCTGTAACTTTTCATTTTCATTTATTAGTAGCTCTGGCCCATAGCCTAAATGCAATTTGCATTATTGAGGACCAAAATACATCTAAACAGAAAACTGGCTCACTCACTGACTCTGCTGCATACCACCTATTTGGTTGAATTTGCACATAATTGCAGGAGGCAGATAAATTGACAGTTGCCATGGCACTTGCCCAAACATGCTGACTGAGCACATTTATGAAGATGGGTAGGTCTTTTTTTAGCCAAAGAAATGTTTCTGAGGAAAAAAATAATGCTTAATGGATTGGAATGGATACAAGCACAATGATATTTTGCATGCTTTGCCTTCTCTAAGTTTTGACATGTTTGTACTTGAATTTCAATCTTTTAGTACAGTGGTTCTCAACCGATTTGAGCCCAGGGCCCACTATTTAATCAGCATTTAAAACAGGGTGTCAAACTCAAATACAGAGTGGGACAAAATTTAAAACTGAACAAAGCCGCGGGCCAAGGTTGAACAAATTAACCTTTCAATAGGGACTCAAACGAGTTTTGCATTGAATATTGAACTTGTATAACTTTATAGTGACATGCGAAGTAAATATTAGTTTGCTACCCTGATCTGCTGTAAATTGAATATGGAACAAGCAACGTTTAACTTAATAGTGCAAAATCAACTTTAAAAGAAAAATCATCAATGGCATATAAAATAAAATTTAAATGCCTTTTGAATACCTCTTTTCTATTTGCAGCCTTCTGAGGTAAATACCGGTATATTACAGCCGGCAAAACAACAGCAGATCATTATGGGATTTGTAGTATTAGCGGTGAATGTGGTGTTACAGCGGTGCCACAGCTGTATAATGCCGGCGGGCCTGCTCTAATGTTAATTTGATATTGCCTCAAGGGCCAAATGAAATTACATGGCGGGCCAAATTTGGCAGAGTTTGACACCTATGATTTAAAGCCACGGACCACTGCTGGTCCACAGGAGAAAGAAAGGAGAAAGGAGAAAGAATTTTCTAGGCAACAATTTAGTTCCCAGACTTTTCCTAACTTTCTAACTTCCTAACTACAGTATCACGAGTGCTTCCATGCTCTGACACGTATAAATCACCACTACTCACTGATGAAGGTCTTCCAGGACTGGGGGTCCTCACTCTGGCGCCAGGCGTGCGGCCAGCCCATCACCACGGTGTTGGGCCTCATGCCCCCCAGGCCGCTGGACTGGATCATGTGGCTGATGCCGTCGCGAGGCTTCTGGGCCACGATGCACTGGCAGAAACCCTTCACACGCTCCTTGTCCATCAGCAGCTTCATGGTCTGGTGGATCGAGACGAGGAGGAGGAGACTTTTAGATCAGCTCAGTTCAGTAAAGTTCACCCTAATGTCCGCCTGACGCTAGATTCCTAGCGGTTTTCTGAAAGATCCATGTTTCAGGGATGTCAGGGATGCTCAAAATATTTCATGGCAACAACACCCCAGAATGAACTGTATTTGACTGTGGACCGACGTCTGAAATATATTCTTCTTGGGTTCTCCCAGAAGAAAATATATGAGTTTCAAATGCTTGATCCAAAAGAAAATATTGATGTGCCAAACATTTTCAATAATAGCAGATTGATAAGCTTGTACATCTGCTTTTTCAGATCTACCAGGTAAAGCCAATGCTTTTAATAGCTAAAGATAATGCTGGCTAATACTTAAAAACACGGAATAAAGAATGAGTTAAAGGTTTCATGACATTTTCATTTTACACTTACATTCATCTTTATTGTGGAGAAGAGATCATTTTACAGTATGTATTGGTAGTAGTTCTCGGCTTGTTGCACAACGTGTGGCACGTTGTGAACTTGTAGTTATTTTCAGCAGGATACTAAGCTGTGTGGGCCTTGATAGCGTTGTAATTGCAGATGTTTATTAAAGGGGAATTCCACCCATTTTCAATTCTGAGAGTGAACAAATGCAATTTGTACTAGGAAGGCAGCCCAAGGCACAGTTTGAGGGATCACATCGACTCAACTGGCCAAGGAATGCTTCCGGATCCTAATAGGAGGAAGTTATACTAACGTTGCTCCGGAGAGGGAAGTCTGGGCATCTCTTTTGGGAGCTGTTGCCCCCGCGACCCGCCTACGGATAAGCGTGTGAAAGTGGATGGATGGAGATGGATGTTCCCAGGTTACCTGCTCGGCTGCCAGGGCCTCTCCGTAGCTCTGGAGGAAGTTCCCGGGGATGACCGTCCCCACGATGGTCAGACCCTTCCCCGCCTTCAGCTGGCTGGCAAACGTCAGCAGGTGAGGATTCTTCACGTGGGCGTCTTCGTCCAGCTTGAGCAACACCAGCAGCTGAGGTCTGGTATGAAAAGGAGAGAGAGAGAGAGAGGGAGAGAGAGAGAGAGAGTGGAGAGGAAGATAAGTGGTGGTGCTCAAATTGTCTTACTATCAAAAACACGCCCGGATGTAGCATTTCCCAATTGGGGGCAGGAAAAAAATGGCATGGCCCGTGTCACTTTGCGTGTGTTGCCCGTGTCGATTTGCGCCACGGGTGAAGAAGCCACCCCCGTACCATTTTCAGCTACAGGACTTTTATTAGGAAAGTATCAGTTGTTTAATTGGACCAGAGGTTTTTTTAAACTTCAGAGCTACTTTCAAAATGACCGTCGCAACAAGGTCTACACACCCAAAAAATATTATACCAGTGCTAAAATATATTTAAAAATGTATACAAAGGAAAGTTGCTTTTGAATATAGCTCACTGATGTTGTATATAAGATGAACAAAGTTGGTTTAGGGATTTTATACAAAAAGACGCATAACTTTGTAATGCAACTGATGTTTGTGCATGGTAGCACTCTTGAAAACAAATTATTTTATTGTGGTTTTGAGCTGACATGTGATCTACCTGCAAAACCTTTGTGATCCACTGGTAGATCATTTGTGATTTACCTTTTAGGCACAACTGAATTTTCTATATACCAAACCTGGGCATTATACGTTCCAGGGGGGGCAAATTTGGACCCTTTTGTTGGCTCTGACCGGCCTGTGAAAGGTTACTTTCTAATTTGACCCCTGCGTCCATGGACAAATACGGCAATGCTTTTATTTTGAGTCATATTTATTCACCTACAGTACATACAACTTTCCTGCCTTGAATTGCATGTGATTGACAGCCTGTATGGAGGCTGCCTGTATATAGTAACAAATGCATACCTCCAGTTCTTGGTGTGTGGTAGTCCCTCCTCCAGCCTCAGGAGGGCGTAGCGAGCAGCGCTCAGGGACAGACCACGGATGCCGTCTCCCCACTCCTTCTCTGCCCTGAAACACAAGAAGCATGCATTTAGAGAACGCTGCTCCCCCACCCTTTAGAGATCAGTGATGTTCAATCTCCTTTGATGACATTTAGACTCTCAAATCATACAAGCTACTTAAAGCAAGATTTTGTAGATTTTACCATATAAACATGTAGTATACAATGTTATTATTGGTATGTAATGGTGATTGGTCACATATGAACACCCAGAAAACAAATTGCTCAATTCTGACAGCCAGGCAGCAAGTGAATTTATCAATGTATTCGCCATAGTGTCGACCCCTTACCCCTGTGCCTGATCACTGGTTAGGCAGTCATATTTGCCAATACCGATACGACCCAATAATGACAAATAACGACAAATAAGGGCTGATACTGATACAGTATTTGATGATATTGATATGACAAAAAGGGCCGATCCAATACTTTTTACAATACTGTAGTAACGGGACATCCCCACTTTTATGAAAACAAAAAGACAAAAAACATGAATTTTGGTGATGCTCTATAGTGTCTGAATCTTTGTGTTTGTTTACTATAGCCAATCTAGGCAACATTCTCTGCTAATAACAAAAATATATTCCAAACTTCACGCAGATCACTATATCACAGACTTTTCACAAGTGTAACCCTCTTTCCCTCATGTACTGTATGTATCTACGCCAAACGTCATAGGGGAGCAGGAGATGATTTTAAAGTTTTCCTTGATTAAAAAGTCCCTCTAACATTTTGCCAGCTCAAGGCCAACAGGTTGTTCTGTGTGAGTAGAGAACGGCTATATCTATCCCAGGCGAGAGGACAAGATTAACAGACAGCTTCGTGGGAACCATTCCAAATTAACGCTCAGCACGTGAACAACACTGTTCTGGGGACGAAAAAACTACAGAATATCGGCTGTTTTCGGCAACACGTTTACGGTGGAGAGCAAACGTAGAGTCCATGCACTCTGGTCAACTAAGCGCACAGGGTTTAAGTGTTTATTTTCTTATTATTTTTCTTCTTTGCAGACAGCTTGGTGGCAGCGTTCCAGGTGAGATTAGCACACGGCTCCGTCGTGGCAGCGCTCCAGATGCCGTTTATGTCCGTGATAAAGATGAATATCGCGCCATGCGCCCACGCAGGGAGAAGTAAAGCGTACTGAACAGACTGAACCAACAACCGGCACCATGGGAACGGTGGCACAGCGTTATTGAGTTGACATTATCAGACGTCTGCCTGCCTGCCAGGCCCACTGTAAATATACTACTATACTTTTAGAAGTACAGGGAATGTACTTTAAAGGGGGGGATAACATGCAATTCAACTTTTTAATTTATTTTTGTGTGTGTTTTTGATTCTCCAGTGTGTGTTTTCTATCCCCGCAAATAACCAGGTTTGACCAATCAGTTTTTCATGTCATCTAGGAGCTTTAATGGAAATCAATCTCAGCATCAATATTATAATGACTCAGATATAAAATAATACGCATATCAGCGCCCCCACTGCCTCAGGACATTGTGGTACTGCAGCTAAAGTGTTTTCAAAGTCCAAAAAAAAGGACTGGTTATATCAGTGGTGATTCAGGCTCAGATCATTAGAAATAAGCTTGAGAGACATACAGTACAATATAATATGAATGTATGTTAGTTGCACAAAATATATTTTTCAGTGTCTTTCAAAAATGGAGCCCATGGTGCCACCGAGCCAAAATCAAAGGATATTTTAATTGCATGTCAATAAGATGCTGTCCAACAATTCCATGCTGGAATGGAAAATATTTCAGCATGCAATTGTTTTATCAATGTTTTGATGCTGAACACTCAAAACATTGATAAAAAGAACAATTATTCTATGTTTATACAATCTGTAATTGTGTATAGACATAACTGATGCAGATTTTTAACAATAATTCAACTCTTGAGAGTGAAAAACTGAACCAGAATGGATCCGCTTTACACTGTCAAGACTTAAAATTAGACTCAAGATTAGATCTAGTAGGGACAATTTGGTTACCAACTCTACAACATTTAGCTGGTAACCACCTGGAACCCGGAAAGTCAAAACATGTTAGCTGATTTTATCCTTGTTTAATAAAGCACCTGAACTTGTATGCACTATCTCCTCATTTTCAAACTTTCCGATTGCTCGGATTACCCTGCCTTTCTCAAGAGGGACTTTGGATTTTAACAACTTTTACAACATCCCACATGGTACTCGATGTACTTGTACTTACCCGTGGTACTCGATGTACTTGTAGATCATGCCGGCGATCACCATGGCCACGATGGCGTAGTACCAGGAGGAGATGAACATCAGCGCCAGACAGATGATCATCCCCAGGAAGGACAGAGTCCTGCACACAGTGGATTTGCAGTGATGTCAATGGGTTTTCGATCTAATCAGTCCCAAGATGCAGGGAGGAGGCTCTCTTACATCAGGGGGTTTCAACAGGTGGTCCGGGGACCACCAGTGGTCTCTGAGAGGATTCCATGTGGTCCCCAGGCTAAGGTCCCCCAGGCCAGATTAACTTTTTGAGAATGTAAACAGGAAGCCAAATGGACCCTTGCAGAGACCCCCAAAACTAAAGGTTTTTTAGTTTTGGGGGTCTGTGGGGTTAAAATGTCCTCAACTGGTGGTTCATGGCTCAAATCCTGAATAAATAGTGGGCCCTGGTGTGGAAAAGGTTGAAAACCACTGTTTTAGATGAGTCCCAGGGACATTTTGATGAGTCCCACTTCAGCAACGGTGGGAGTCATATGTTGTCATAGTGTTGTCACGATAGATACCGTTTTCTTCAACTCCGATATGCTATTTGGAAAACTATTGATTTGTCACTATCACACGACTACGGCAATTGCATGCATGTCTTCTGTTCTTGTGCAGCTCAAGGATGCAGCGGGTGAAGTGCCTTTGCGTCCTTTCAGTATGAATGGGACGAAGCAAGTGTCTGTCTGCAGGGAAACAGCTGCAGCATCAAAGTAGAAGCAACGTAGAGGGGGAAAAGGCAAAGAATATTACTATATATCTATTTTGATTTTTGGCTAAAAAGTTCCCTCTATTACCTTCAATTCCACTTTTAATACTTGTGTGTCCTCCTCCTATGGTACTACACTGTGGAATGATTTGGAGGTTGAGTTGAAGCTTTGTGAAAATATTGAGCAGTTTAAAACCAGAGTAAAGAGGTCAATTATAAATAGATACAGAATGGAAGCAGAATAGTAGTGTTACGAAACTAATACACTGTATTGTAATAATGCCATTACGTTACATTATATTATACTACAATACTATACTCTTCTACACTATAATACATTATATTATAATTTATACCATGCACTATGCTATGCTATATTACAATGTCCTGTGTTGTGTCGTGTTGTGCTGCACTATACAACACATAAACTGAACCTTCGGTTTGTGTGTGGTGTCGTGTAGCACAGGATGACACAAAATACACATTATGTGCTTATAGTCTACTGTATTATAATACTATGTTGAATTGTGGAATGTCATACTACGACATACTTTATCATATTCATATTATTATACTAACATATTCATACTATTATACTGACACATATCTATATTACTATTATAAGACTAATAGTAACTATTATATACAACACACCACACCTTACTATATTATATACTCCATATATTCTATACCTTGTCATTGTATATACTACTATGCAACTTATGATGCTCATTGCCATCTGTGGGCGCCCAGATTGGAAGTGGAATGCAGTCAATGCATTCCATTTCCACTGGAAAATGTATTCGTTATTTATGTATGGTCGTATTTATGTATTTATGTTGGAAAACGCACTTATGATCTCAGGTATAAACGTGCAATAATATACATAAACTACCTATCTATATAATATGTAATTTAAATATGTAATTTAATGTACATAGTAAACTGTGGCCTTAACACTCAACTGTCAAATCAATTGTGGACTTCGGGGTGGGGCTTGACAAGCCAAATGGCTTCTCCCTGGCCCTTTTTTGGACCTTGGGCAGAAATACGGACATACTGAACAAAGGGAGGAGGGAGAAAAAAAAAAATCTATGCACTGTGCCTGTGTGCCTTATCAAAAGAAAAAAAAAGAAATGTATATCTACTGTGACTGTCCCTTTGTGCCTTATCAAAAGAAGAGGAAAAAAATAAATGTATGTACTGTTACCATGCCTTGGTCCGAAAATAAACTGAAACTGAACTGAACCCCCAACTGTCCTTTTATAATGCCCTTTATGTCGGCATAGAAACTGTGTGTGAGTACGTACACGTGCCTGTGTGTGTGTGTGTGTGTGTGTGTGTGTGTGTGTGTGTGTGCGTCTTGTCCTCTATTCTTTGTTTTTCCTGTGCTTTGCCGTTTTCGTTTGTTTTGAATGTTACACTATCTACAGCATGCTGCCGCACTGTCTGTAAGGAGGTCAAACAAAAATAGCTTTTACTCCTATGTGCCTGTACACAAGATGTAACAATACAGTACAACCTTGAATCCTGTGTGTGTGTGCGCGTGTGTGCGTGTGTGTGTGTGTGTGTGTGTGTGTGTGTGTGCGTGTGTGTGTGTGTGCGTCATACCAGTGATAGTAGGAGAACCGTGGTCTCCAGTTAGGTGTTCTCAACAGGGTTTGGAGAGCACAGGCCAGGTTGACAAACAGGTAGCACATCAGAAAGAACCTGTGTATGTGTGGAGACAGAGACACACACAGATAACACACAGGTAACGCATGAGAGACATTCGAAAGAAATCATTTTTATCATGTTTAAAGCGCCCTGTGACTGGAACAATCTACCTGTCCATATTTATTCAATAACATCCTTTCAATGGTTCAAAACTGGGCTGTGCATGCACGTATCTTAAAGGGGAATTCCACTCATTTTCAATATTTTACTATGTCATTAATATACCTTAGGCCATGCTGTGTGTTGTGACATGGTAAAAAAAAAAAGTTCACCCATTTTGTGTTTCCTAGAAATGGAGGTCTGAAAAAAAAATCATTAGCATGGTGAAATTCATCTTCGTGACATCATCAAGATGTGTTTCACCATGTTAATGAGTTTCCTATTTTCTGAGAGTGTACAAATGGAACCAAATGGACCCGCTAGGGTCCATTTGGTTCACATTTGTACACTCTCAGAAAAAAAAAAAAAAGAAAATGGGTGGAATTCCCCTTTTAAGAGGCATCCCCCCACTTCAATACTGCTAATTACTTGCACCGCACACACACCACACACACACACAAACAGATAAAGGGTCTCACATGGAGAGGATAGGTGCCACCAGGTCCAGGGAGGCGATGAGGATCCCCAGCTCTGCTATCAGAGCGGTGAGCAGCAGAGCCCAGGTGGGCTCACCGTTGGCCTTCCCATGGCCAAACACCTGCACACACACACACGCACGCACGCACACACGCACACACGCACACACACACACACACACACACACACACACACACACACACACACACACACACACACACACACACACACACACACACACACACACACACACACACACACACACACACACACACACACACACACACACGTTTTAAGGATTAGAGCGCCGCAGTGATGTCAGATTCATTTTCCTCATAGACTTCTACTGTAAATGGTAAATGGTGCATTCATATTGCGCCTTTATCCAAGGTTATGTTCTTTAACCCATTTTGTATTTTTTTTTTCTAGTTTCTGACGCTAGATTCTATTTTCTGAAGCTACATTCTAGTTTCTGAAGCTAGATTCTAGTTGTGACGCTAGATTCTATTTTCTGAAGCTACATTATAGTTTCTGAAGCTAGATTCTAGTTGTGACGCTAGATTCTATTTTTCCCCCCTAAAAATCTGTGTTCCTGTATCAATGATGCTTAACATATCTCACATCTCATGCCAAGGACCACCAGAATTATCTATGTTTGGCTGCGGACCCCCCCATCTGAAAACGTGTTGTTCTAGGTATCCCCCAGAAGCAACGATTTTAATTAAAAAATGTTCGCTTCTGAAATAATAGTTTTCAAAGATTTGCGCCACATTTTCACGAAATATTTTTCAAAAATAGCAGACCTACAAGCTCGTAGCGCGCCACTCGGTGGCGCGCTACGAGCTTGTAGGTCTGCTATTTTTCAAAGCTTTAGAACACCAAAACGCGTTCAGTGCAGAAAGGGTTGATCCATTTTATGATCCGAACGTATTGTTTTCCAGGAGACCATGCAAGGCACCTACCAGCCCCATCGGGAGCAATTAGGGCCTTGGTGTCTTGCTCGACTTCCGACACTGACACTGTAGGGGGAGCCCGGATTTGAACCAGCAACTTTGCAGTTACTATCCGGCGACTCTACCCCTTGAGCCACTATTTACATGAAGTTACACCGCAAACAAAGCCAACTCGGGTCGTGACAAATAATGACAATAAACAATGTTTTGGGCCAATCAAATAATTAGTAAGAAGAAAAAAAAAACTAAACAAAACACTCAATGTAAGTCATTTTGGATTAAGAGTGTCTGCTAAATGCAGACACTCGCATTATAAAAACTCTCATTATACATTCAACAGGCAGCCTCTGTAGACATTTTTAAAGCACAGCTCAAGACGTACTTCTATGCACTTGCTTTTAACTGATTCTCTGTTAATCAGTTTTATGATTTTATGATTATTTATATTTATATTTTATGATTTTATATTTTATGCCTTATTTCAGGTCCTCACTGTACTGCTTCTTTGATGTATTTTAATGATCTCTTTAATTCATTCCCACTATTTCCTGTCTTCTTCTCTATTGCAATGTAAAGCACTTTGAGCTGCATTTTATGTCATGAAAGGTGCTATACAAATAAAGATTATTATTATTATTAAATTGTAAATTGTTACTATTGTTTTCTATTACAAGCATTGTTCTATTGATTTCTACAACAGTATATGCTGGTTGTGTGCTGTCATGTTTGTTTGAGCACATGTAGACAACCTACATGTGTTTGAATATTAATACCGGTAGTTAATTACAGTAATATTAATGTTATTGCTCACAGGCTCACACCTGCAAAGCACTACTTTTCTAGCCAAGCAAGCAATAAAGCGCAAAACCAACAACAAAAAAAAGAATTTAATCCTAACAAAAGACTAGCCTGTTGAACCAGTCCGGGGACCACCTGTTGAACCCTGAGAGGGTTCCGGGTGGTCCCCAGCTAAGTTGGTTAAACAGATGTAACTCTTGAGAACGTAAAAATGAAACCAAATGGACCCGCAATGAAACCAAATGGACCCTTGCGGGTCCATTTGGTTTCATTTTTACACTCTCAAGAGCATGGCCGCGGGAAGATATTGACAGTAGGGGGTGCTGGACGTTCACTATGGGGTGCTGCAAGATACGCACAGACGCAAAATGTGTGTGAATGCGCATTGTGCATGCACATTTTCATGCATTTACACATGGAAAAGTGACTTTTACCTTCCCTCTCCACATGCATGAGCTAACTGACACAGGTACCTTAGCCTCTGATACAGCGATAGAGCATATGTATAAGGCCTATTAACAGGAATCTGTTTTGATTAAAATAACTAGTATTTTCCTCCTCCTGTCCAAGGGGGGCTGTGTCTGAAAAAAGGGGGTGCTCAAGCCCCCCCAGCACCCCTACTTCCCTCAGCCATGCTCATGAGAGTTAAAATATTCATCATCTGAATTAGCCATTTTGGAATGTATGTTTTGCTTGTTTTGTTTCCCAAATCTCATGCAGTCAATCATGTATCGGGCTTCGGGCCACACCGGGCTTAATTTCTTACCGGGCCGGGTCGAGCCGATATTTTAGACAATTTTAAGCTCTAGTCCCTGGGATGAAAAAGGTTGAAAACCCCTGGACTAGACTAAAACAAATCCATGTAGCAAAACCTGACCCTGAGGAAAGGGATGATGTTGTCCTTGGCGATGGCCTGGAGCAGCCGCGGAGCGCCGGTCAGCGATTGGAGGCCTGCGCCGCACGTCGAGAAGAAGGAGCCAATCACGATGACCCAGGGGGAGGGCCAAGCCAGGGTCCCCACCACCAGGTTCCCCCTCACCGAGTCTCCGAACCTGCAGGGGGCAGCGTTGTGTCACGTTAAAAGCCATTGTGTCCTGTCTAGATTTCTAGTTTCTGAATAACATAAGATTCAAAGATTTGCATCACGATTTTTCAAAAATAGCGGAGATACAAGCTCATAGCGCGCCACTCGTATGAGCTTGTATCTCCGCTATTTTTGAAAAATCGTAAAATATGAGCTTGTAGATCTGCTATTTTTCCAATAGTTAAAACATAATGCTTAGAACACCAAAACCCATTGTGTCCTGTCTAGATTTCTAGTTTCTGAATAACATAATATTCAAAGATTTGCATCACGATTTTTCAAAAATAGCAGAGATACAAGCTCATAGCGCGCCACTCGGTGGCGCGCTATGAGCTTGTAGATCTGCTATTTTTCAATAGTTAAAACATAATGCTTAGAACACCAAAACCCATTGTGTCCTGTCTAGATTTCTAGTTTCTGAATAACATAATATTCAAAGATTTGCACCACGTTTTCACGATTTTTCAAAAATAGCAGAGATACAAGCTCATAGCGCGCCACTCGGTGGCGCGCTATGAGCTTGTAGATCTGCTATTTTTCAATAGTTAAAACATAATGCTTAGAACACCAAAAGCCATTGTGTCCTGTCTAGATTTCTAGTTTCTGAATAGCATAATATTCAAAGATTTGCACCACGTTTTCACGATTTTTCAAAAATAGCAGAGATACAAGCTCATAGCGCGCCACTCGGTGGCGCGCTATGAGCTTGTAGATCTGCTATTTTTCAATAGTTACTTAAAACATAATGCTTATAGAACACCAAAACCCATTGTGTGTGCCCGTGGTTGTGCTATTTAAAGGTAGGGTAAGTGATTTGAAATTCATCGTGTAGTACCAGCCTGGTGCACTAGGGGCCCCCAAGAGTAGCTACACTATGCAAACCTACTGCTCGATCCTGATTGGAGGAGAATTCACCCTCCACCTGGGGAACTTTTATTAGCTCCTCTGTTAACGTGGGGGAGGGGGAAACTCCATATATGGTCTGCACACCTTATAATAGAGCATTTTAATTTTTAATTTAATTTTTGGGGGGTGATATCTGACAAAAGTGAAATCACTTCCCCTACCTTTAAACACTAGCCTTACATCTGCGCTGTGAAATGAAATCCTGGGGACATACACCAGAGAGACTATCAAAAGGCGGGAAAATATATACCCCGCGGAAACGTTTTATTTCTCCCTTTGTGGTCGCAAAGCCGCTGTAAAGGTTTGAAAGATGAAATAATGTGCCCTTTGCAATTTGCACACTTCTATGACTGATTTGTTCGTTGATATATTTTTTTTTCTGAAAATAAGAGAGAACAAGCCAAGACACTAGTGAGGACTGAACAGGGTTGTTTTGTTGGGGACTGTAAATACAGTAACTTCTTTAAAGCTTAGCTAGCGTCCAGGGTGTGTTTTCATGGTTGGACAAACAAACCTCCTTCCTTATTCCTTATTGGAAAAATAAGGCATTTGATATCCAGTTGCCTTCAATTCTTAATATGTTTGAAGTAAAGTCTGGTTAGTCAGTCAGGGAACAACCTTAGAAATGGTGAATTGTAAATTGACGTCCATCATCATTGCACAGAAGCAAACAGCAAGGTATTGCATATATGGATGGAACATTTTGCCACACTATATGATCTCCTGGCCCTCGTATCAGGGCCGTGTAGAGAGCACTGAAAAGCAAAAGCAACAAAATGGCACATGTGCAGTGCACTCACATGTGTACTGTATGTGTGCATAGCGTCTGACAATTTGTGGGCCTGGTCTTAAAAATAAGCTTTTTTTGACATGGCATCTTAGGATAGATGCAAAATCCATTTGACAGCATGGAAACATAATTGCCTTCCTTGGTATATTATTAATGAACATCACCTTGGCACCGTCACACACACACACACGCAGACTGCTGAAAGTGAGTGTGTCTCATTTCTCTCCAAAAGCACTTGAATATGATGGAATCATCAAGGCCACCAACCTCCATGTCTGTGGGTGATATACAGTAATATACTCACTTGTCTCTGAGCACCACTCCCTCGATGCATGCTCCGAACAGAACAACGCTGCTCAGATCTGATTGGCTCACGGTAAGGAACAGCAACAACAGCCCCAGTCCGGACGCGGCCAATCAGCAACAACAACAACGACGAGGACAGTCCCAGTGGACGCGGCCAATCGCAGTGGAATGTGCTCTATGCGTTACACATGAGTTAGCCTTGGAAACCCCAGACGTTTTTATTTACACATGACTGTACATGTGTGTCAGGGACCAGAGTCGGTCGGCAAAGAGAGACGATTATTTTTCCCTGTGATAATTCTAAAATTTTAAATCTAGGCCTAAAATTTTAAACAAAAACAGAGAAGCCCTGCGCTAACAAAAACGGGACATGAGGGGAACATATATGTAGTGAGTGATCAAACCACTGACACACAGGGTTAAGACAGAACTTCTTTCTAGGGGTGGATGATTATGAAATTACGACCAATATCCGATTCTCAGAATATTTGCCAGTTTATCTGCCCATACGGAATCTGACCGATTCTGAACGCTGTAAACAAGGCCCTAATAGGGACTTGGCCCGAAAAAAAAAGTCTGTTGATAAATTATTCAATCAATCAATAAATAGCTATACTCTTTTCCAAGTGTTTGTTCCAAGTGTTTAAACTACACAACACTTTTGTGCCAATACTCGATACAAACAACGTTAAAAACAATACCTGCTGATAAAACAACTTGGCATCGACAAAATCACCAATCTCGAAATGAACAGTGTGTCACTTAAAGGGGAATTCCACCCATTTTCAACATTTTTTCTGAGAGCATACAAATGTGAACCAAATGGACCCGCTAAAAAAAGGTCCCAAAAGAAAAATCATTAACATCACTGAAACATCACTTGATAATGTCATCAAGTTGTTTTTCACCATGTTAACACACCGCGTGCCTTTGGAGTAGATCTACATCTTGCTTACCATTATCAAATAATAGTTACGACCGGTGCCGTTGAAGTTGATCTACGTCACTCTTTGTCATTCTACGTCGCTGGTTTGATACGATCCCAATGCTAGCGGCAGCGAGCAGCGATTTCCTCCTGCCAGCTGAGGGACCCAAATAAGAGACGGACCGGAACCGAGTGTGCCAACTAACTTGTCCGACGGGAAACATGGGCCGAAAAATAAAAATATGAAAAAGTGCTGGCTTCTAAGTGTTAATGATGTTTCCAGACCTCCATTCCTAGGAAACACAACATTTCTAGGAAATAAGAATAATAATAATGAATGGATTGCATTTTTATAGCGCTTTTCCAAGTGCTCAAAGCGCTTTACAATGGTCCATTCATTCATACATTGGGAAGTAGAGCGGCGAACAGTCGACGCCAGCGTCCCCACTTCCCACATTCACACACCAATGGCGGCCAGCTCACACCTGACCAACTCATTGGAGGCAATTTGGGGTTCAGTGTCTTGCCCAAGGACACTTCGACACATAGACAGGAGGAGCCGGGATTCGAACCGCCGACCCACGGGTCATTGGACGACCTGCTCTACCTCCTGAGCCACAGCCGCTCAATGTCGCCCTATGCCTAGGAAACACAACATCTCTAAGGGCTGTTAATGACACAGTAAAATGTTCAAAATGGCTGTAATTCCCCTTTAATGAGTGTGTATGGTGTGTCGCAGTGTGGAAGCATGGAAGGATACAGACGAGGGAGGTGGTGAGGATGGCCAGGATGGTTCCAACAGGGATGGAGCGCTGGGCGTCCTTCAGGTCCCCTGAGCGGTTGGACCCGGCCATGATGCCTAAGGAGAAAACAACAGAGAGCAGTGCTGTTTTTGGCAGGCATTTTTTTAGATTTAGTCAGTCTTAATGCCTATTCATTTTAGTCACACTTTAGTCATTTGGACTCAATGCTTAAT
Organism: Benthosema pterotum; assembly: GCA_039105355.1. Classification (NCBI taxonomy): domain Eukaryota; kingdom Metazoa; phylum Chordata; class Actinopteri; order Myctophiformes; family Myctophidae; genus Benthosema; species Benthosema pterotum. Next base: position 31,170,713 of record CM076986.1, read on the forward strand.
TAGTCTTAATCACATGTTGTCCTTTCTATCCTTGACAGTGATAGTCTGGTTTTAGTTGACGGGAACTCAAAGAGGTTTTAGTCAGTTTTAGTCTGTGGAAAATCAGAAGCTTTAGTCCCAAGAAATTAAATGAAAACATGTACGGTATTTAAACTACTTTAATGAAGTCAGAGTATAATAACTAGGCACAGTATACTGTATTTAAGGTGCAGTTGGTGTGCTGATGTTAGACCTGGTTGCTTATTTTTTCTTCACAAAAGCAACACTAGTATTGTTTTTGGCAGGTATTTTTTTTATTTAATTAGTCTTAGTATTTTGGACGAAAGGTTCATTTTTGTCACATTTCAGTAATTTCTATTCATTATAGTTTTAGTCAACATCCTGAAAAGGCTATATTTGCTTGTCAGTTTTAGTCTTTAGTCCTGAAAAAGATGTGCTGATTAAGACATTTAAGTTGTAGTCCCACAACAGTGGGACGGAGATAGAGAGGATTAATATTATTACTATCACTATAACGGCCACGGTGTCTGAGGAAGATAAGAACATCCACAGTGTTTATGATCGGTTCGACCTGGACCTGATGCTTGAGGACAGCATAGGACAGAGACAACTATTATTTACTATCACTATACATCACAGGACAGAACAGATAGAAGTGTTATTGCCAGTGTTGGGGAAGTTACTTTTAAAAAGTAAAGGAGTTAGCCATAGTTACTTAAAGGTAATAGAGGCAACTTTCTGGCCAAAAATCAAAATAGATATATAGCTATATTTTTTCTCCTTTTTTCCCTCTATGTTGCTTCTACTTTGATGCTGCAGCAGTTTCCCTGCAGACAGACACTTGCTTCCTCCTGCAGACGGTCCAGAACATTGTTGTCAACAAATCATGAAAACAAAAACATCCGTCGGGCTCAGGGAAGGCAGTGCTAATGTGAGAGGCGGAGGGGGTTGTGTGGGGTTAGGCAGTGTTTTAGCCAATCACAGCACAGCGGTCTCCAGCAATGATGGAAAGTTAACCAATTGTAACTCTATGAGAGTGTAAAAATGAAACCAAATGGACCCTTGCAGGTCGATTTGGTTTCATTTTACACTCTCAAAGAGTAAAATATTCATCATCTGAATTCCACTAGAGAATGTAGATTAATGCTCATTTTGATCTGTATGTTTGCCTGTTTTGTTTGCCAAATCCAGCCTGGAATTGTGGACAAAAGCAAAATAAATCTATAGTTTTGGGGTCTCCGAGGTGAAATGTCCTCCGAGGTGTCCTCAAATGGTGGTCCGTGGCTCAAATGCTGAATAAATAGTGGGTTCTGGTATGAAAATGGTTGAAAAAAAAAAAAAAAAAACACTGCCGGAAACAGGTGTTTCTGAGGCTAGCCACATACCTGTGACGGACGGGAAGAAGATCCCCACCAGCAGCGTGAAGGAGGTGGTGATGTCTGCGAAGACGTACGGCCGGTGGTTGGTGGCCGGGTGTGCGGCGTGCGGCGAGGGGATGGAGCCTTTCTCCAGCACCTCCCCTTTGCTGAGGTAGCTGCTCCACACGTTCTCTATGGAGGAGAGAGAGAGAGAGAGAGAGAGAGAGAGAGAGAGGCGGTGAAATTAAAAACTCACACTCAGACAGTGTATTTACTTGGTTTAAACTTTAAACTGATATTTAAAATGGTGAAAAAGTGCCGCAAATCTTTCAATTATTTTTCAGTTCAGAATGGGTTAAAATTAAAGACTAAAGGCTAAAATATGGATCTAGGTGTTGTGTAGTTTTAGAAATAACCCCCTGGCTTTGCTGCTGTACGCCACTCTCACCACAGCGGCCCCATAGCCTGGGGGGATGTGACGATCTGATTGGTTGAGGAACTTCACAAGCCAGCATGTCAGGTGGAATTCATAACAAATATACCCACCATTTCTATTTCACTGGGACTTTACTTTAGCGGTTGAAAAATAGCAGACCTACAGGCTCAAATCGTGGAGATTTTTGCGCAAATATTTCCGAGTGAACATTTGTAACGCAAACCCTTGAACGAGTCGACTGACATGGAAACATGAGGGTTTGTTTATAGAATCTAGCCAGTCAGTCCTAAATGGGTCTTAACGTCAGCTCAGACACCATGCCACGCTGTCATGTGAAATGACCTTATGCACACCACTGCGGTGCTGCCATCTTGACAGCAAGGTGATAACTAGGTGCGACTTCCTGTTGACAGCCCAGTGATCCAGACAGAAGAAGTTGCACAGAACATTGCAGCTGTATGGAAAGCTTGAATTATCCTCTTTCTATCTGCCAATGTTTGTTTCATAAGATCCAACATACAGTATATGTTATGAGGTATGTCCAAAAAAATCCTTGCAAGGTTATGGCAGCTCTCCTTTTCATTAAACCAACGTCTTGCTGCCTTCTGCATTATACGTTATTCCCCTGCATGCTCTCGGGTGCTTTTCACAAAGGAATGGATTATTTCGAGAAAACAATGTGGAAAGTGTTTTTTTTTTTTTGCTTTGAATCGATCCCTATGGAGTGGAGGAGGACATTATGGCACATGAGCCGAATGATACCAACTGCGATGCTGTAATGATGAGTCGGGGGCTGCTGGCCATTTGTTTATATACAGTACATAACTAGAAGTTGCAGCAATGTGTACCCACGTGGTCTTAGCGCTAAGTGTGTTTTGTTTTAAGTTTTATTTATTCTCGAAAATACACTGAGCGAACTCATTTTCGGTGTTGTCGAGAGTACACAATTTCGAACAATAAAACATGGCAGCACGTCAAAGGAAAATAAGAACAGAGGGTGAACAAAATACATGAGGTGTGCAATTGAAGGATAAGGCAAACAATATATATACTGTATATATACTGTACATGTATACACATATACATACATATAGTACACATATACAGTACAAACACATACACATATAAACATACATACTGTACATACACATACTCATATATACAGTATACATACATGCATACCAACACGCGTACACATAAATAATCTAGAAACAGTTACATACTATGGGAGTCTGTATTCCTAAAGTGACTCAATGATATCATTGTGGTTAATTTTAAGGTGGTTTGCAGGTTGTTCCATGTGTCATAGCGCTAAGTGTGTTAGTGACACTAATGAAGGCTCTGTATGCATATACTGTACTCTTGTAGCCCGTTCATTTATTGTGACAGGCCTCTCTCAATACCTGCAATGATTCCACTGGCCAGCCCAGGGATGCCTTTGATCTGGGAGAAGGTGCTCTGGGTGAAGTACAGGTCACAGGAGGCGTTGAGGTCCGGACCCTCGCAGAACTGCCTCCACAGCGACGAGGGTCTCTCCAGGGGCCCGGGGCCCGGCCCGGGGTCCACTGTGGGGACCACCGCGGTGGTGGTGGTGGTGCTGTTGTCTGTAGTGGTGGGGGGGGGGGGGGGGGGGGGGGGGGGGGGAGTACGAATGAAACATTTTTTTTTCATATTATGGATCCCACCGGATTATATGACAAAGAGGGTCTCTGAACCAATCAGAGTATGCTATCGCTTCAGGCGATGCCAAAATAAAGACACGGCTCTATGCTGAGCTATACTAAGCAGGGGTTGACACTAAGGTCTCCGAGGCACTTGCCCATCGGGCAAGTGCAAGTCAGGTTCTACTTGCCCTCAGGTCATGGTCACTTGCCCCCCAAAAATATATTGTACATTTTGCATTTAAGTTTACTTCCTACTTGGGTGCTTTAAACAGGTGGGGGTTTTCAACAGGTGGACCACCAGTGGTCCCTGACAGGGTTCCAGGTGGTCCCCAGTTAAGTTGGTTAACCAGATGTAACTCTTGAGAACGTAAAAATGAAACCAAATGGACCCTTGCGGGTCCATTTGGTTTCATTTTTACACTCTCAAAAGTTAAAATTCATCATCTCAATCAGCCCCAAGTCTACACAACTAGAGAATGTAGAAGATTAATGGTCATTTTGATGTGTATGTTAATTTGCCCGTTTTGTTTCCCAAATCCAGCCTGGAATTGTAGAAAATATTTGCTATACCGTAAATACACATAAAACACATTACAAGTAGAAATACCTGTATATACTTGACTGAAAATACTTAAAAGTGCCAAAAGCAGAAAGTACTACTCAAGCAGAATGTCCCATGGGCTATTTTCCAAATGGCTAACAACTAAAGTTATAAGGTATTAAGTAAAAGTGAAATATTTGTCTCTGGGGTGTAGTGGAGTATAATATAATAAAAAAAATACCAAAAATACCTCAACATTGCACTTATGTACAGTATTCTACACCACTGGTTTGACCAATAACAAGGGGGAATTCGTGTTTAAAAACCGTTTGAAGTCATTCGATTAGAAATTACACTGCTCTGATGTAAGAGCATGCAATCCTTCTATAAATGCACAACATTTCTCAATCCCCCTGTGTGTGTGCGTGCGTGCATGTGTGAGTTATATGTTTGAGTGTGTGTGTATGTGCGTGCGTGCATGCACGTATATCTGACTTTCATGTGTCCGGAAAAAAACAACACATTGAGAACCAAACCTTCAGGTAAGGCGGTGATGTTGCTGACATCTTCTTTGTCCGTCTCTCTGGCATCGTACACGGTCTTGTTGCAGTAGCCGTCGTGGAGAGCGTGGCCGTTGATGGTTCGATTCCCCAGCATGCACACCCTGTGTGTGGGGAGGGGGCAGGGCAAGGCATTGTTTTGTTAGAGTGGTGTGGAGACTAGGAGAGTTGCATCATTGAGCGCTCAGGGCACTAGCTAGTCAAGCAGAGCTGGAGAGTGAAAAACTGGATTTTGAAATGCACTTTTTTTTTTCTATTAGGCCGGTGCATACTGTATATCAGCACTTTTAGGCATGTGTGCTGTACAACAAGTATAGTAGCTCCCAGGAAACTTTATTTGAAGGAGTAAAGACACAACGTTTCGACCCTACATGGGTCTTCGTTCGACGAAGACCCATGTAGGGTCGAAACGTTGTGTCTCTACTCCTTCAAATAAAGTTACCTGGGAGCTACTATGCGGTGTGCAAACTATTTTCCTCTTTTTGTACGTTCGACTTTTTTTAGTTCAGCACCTGTGAAATTTATTAGAGATGTGCGTACTCCACCTCTGTTTCAGTTTCTGCTGTGCAACAAGGACGGGGACCACTGGTTGAAAACAACTGCAAGCCATGTAATAAGCGGGATAACATCCTTCGAACCGGTGATTTGTTTCCTAATAACTGACCTCAGCTGCGCCTCGGTCAGTTATTAGGAAACAAATCATGTTGGGTGTTATCCCTTACATATTATACACAAGTGGAATGTTCCTTTAACAACGCCACGATAGGTCACCCCATGAACTATATGTTTTGTTAATTTGTGAAATGTTTTGATGAAATATTAAAAGAAGAGTACCCCTCGTTGCCATGTAATGCTGTACTTTGATAATTTGTGATGAGAAATATTTTTAATGAAATATTTTACATTGGGTAAAATATACCCGTTTTTAGTGATGGTGTAACACAAATAAGTGAATTAGGGTTAAAATATTGTACAGTGAGAAGTAAAGTCTCTGTAATGTCTAAAATAAAAGGGGTTTAAGACCATTAAAGCTGGGATGTTGTCTGAGTTAGGGCATTAACTAAATATTCGACTAGTCGATTATTTGACTAGCAAAACACTATTCGACTATTTATTCGTTATTCGGTAATAATAATTTTTGATATATATTTTTCAATTTTCTGCAGCAGGCATTGTGGATGTGTGCTGTGGTGTTAGTAGTAATTGTAGGTTGATTGCTCATTTTTCATGTCATAATGTAACTGAGTTACAGTATTGTAATAGGCACTTATTTTTTCAATGGGAAGTCCAGAATCACACATTTTATTGGCTAAAAAACAAATATATATATCACTATAGACTAGTCGACAATTATTCGACTACCAAAGTATTCGATTCGACTAGCAAAAAACGTGTTTGGTTAATGCCCTAGTCTGAGTCCATGCCAGGAGTTTAATGTACTTTAGAAGAGCTACCATTGGACTATAACTCTGTGAAGTCAACAGAGTTGTAACTCTGCCATCTAAAATGGTGCTGGGCATTATTAGGGCATCCACTCTGTCAGTCAAGGCAGTGAGAGTGATGGGATTGGCCGGCTGAGGCGTCAATCGAGAAACACAAGCGGTGCCAACGATGCAGTGCATTGAGAGTAGAGGATCAGGGTGCCTAAACCTCTTTCAAAAGGGGGGAATAGTAGAAAACACTACAATCTTAGATTCTAGTTTCCGACACTCCATTCTAGTTTTTTGTCGCTAGATTCTAGTTTCCGACACTAGTTTATTTTCCTGTGTCCTCCTGTGTCAGTGATGCTTAACATATTTCATGCCAAGGACCACCAGAATCATCTATATTTGGCTGCGGACTCCCAATCTGAAAACATGTTCTAGGGATCCCTGCAGAAGCAACGATTTGAGTTCAAATGTTTGCCTCTGAAATAATATATTCAAAGATTTGTGCCACATTGTCACGATTTTTCAAAAATAGCAGACCTACAAACTCATAGCGCGCCACTCGGTGGCGCGCTATGAGTTTGTAGATCTGCTATTTTTCAGTAGCTAAAGCATAACATAATGCTTAGAACACCAAAATGCGATAACAGTACACAAAGGTTTAATGTACCTTTGGATTTAAACAATTATATTTGACTATCATTATCAATTTTTAATATTAATGGGTGCCCTCTGCCGCTCAAGTGGCCCAGGTGGATGCCACACATGGGCTCTGCCACTGACAGCACGTCGCCCGTTCGAGTCCCGTTCATGACGACCTTTGCTGCATGTCTCTCCCCTTTTCTCTCCCTCTTGCCTGACATTCTTCACTAGTATCTATCAATAAAAGGCAAAATACAAGCCTAAAACACAAATCTTTAAAATATTTAATATCAGTGGTCTTGCATCAGGTGTGTGCCGTGAACAAAAAAAGCTGACAGACATGTCTACAAGGAAACAGCTGCAGCATCAAAGTAGAAGCAATGTAGATGAAAAGGCAAAAATATAGCTATACTGTATGTATATCTATTTTGATTTTTGGCTAAAAAAAATGCCTCTATTACTTTTAACAAATGTAACCAAGCAAGGTAATAAATAAATAATAGGGCTGGGACTTTAACTGATTAATTGAGATTAATTAATCACAGAAACAATAACGCGATTAACAAAATTAACTCATTTTAATCGCCACACAGACCCCAAAACTAAAGATTTCTTTTGCTTTTGTCCACAATTCCAGGCTGGATTTCAGAAACAATGTCACAGTCAAACATACAGATCAAAATGACCATTAATCTTCTACATTCTCTAGTTGTGTAGAATTGGACTAATTCAGATGGTGAATATTTTAACTCTTGAGAGTGTAAACGTGAAACCAAATGGACCCGCAAGGGTCCATTTGGTTTCACATTTACGTTCTCAAAGAGTTACATCTGGTTAACCAACTTGATCTAGTTAACCAAATTTTGATCTGGTTAACCAACTTGCAGTGTCGACAGAGTTTTGATTTAGAAAAACTCTCACATGCTACACAAGCCCGTTTTAATTGACAAAAAAATGCTTCTTGGGTTAAATATTGGTATGTGATTAATTGAGATTAATTAATTACAAAGCTTCCCTAATAAATAACTAAACAGAAAAAAAATAAATAAATAAGGAACAAGGAACTGTGGCAGATTATACTCTGGGAAATTCACAGGTTAAAAACGTAAATGTAAAAATATCCAGTACTGTTTGGCGGGCGGTTCATACTGTAGTGCAATTCAGGCATGCATACAATTTGCCCCAGGGCCAAATTTCACTTTGGACACAGCTCGGGGTCAGATGAATTTTAGCCAAATTCCAATACTCATATTTCTGCCTTGGGCCAGCACGTCCTCACAGGGAAAACTAGCTCGAAGCCATGACCCCAGGCGGTCCTCAAACACACAACCTTCCGCACAAAAGACATGTGCTCCAACCACTACACTACAGCAAACAGGGGCGGATTGGCACATATTTTCCCACCGGGACAATTTTGCCTTTGCCAGGCCACCCTGGGGGGGGGGGCAGCTGGTTAACCAGATGTAACTCTTTGAGAGCGTAAAAATGAAACCAAATGGACCCTTGCGGGTCCATTTGGTTTCATTTTTACACCCTCAAGAGTTAAAATATTCATCATGTGAATTAGCCCAACTTAGTCTACACAACTAGAGAATGTAGAAGATTAATGGTCATTTTGATCTGTATGTTCCAGGCGAGCATCTAGCACATTCTAGTGCATTTTGGAAGTGCCACTAGTGCATTTTGGATCTTGTCCAGGCCACTAGGTGGCGCAGGCCACCAGGAAAACTCCCTGTACTCCAGATGCCCAATCCGCCCCTGACAGCAAAGATGGCGTTTCAGCGCAATCGTCCAAATCTGCACTTCATCAAATAAACAATTTGCTTCCATCAAATTGGTCTTCCTTGATCGTTCCACTATTGAAATCGGTGACCTGACACCTGAAGTCACTCAGACTTCAGTGTCTGAATGTACAGTAAGTCAGTGCTGTTTGTTTGTTTACCAACAGAGTTCATCCTACAGTGGTATGTAGGCCACGTTATTTCAACACCTCAACAACAACAACGTGAAGTCCCGCAAACAAGCTGCTCACATATTTTTGGCATGTATCCCCAGAGTTATACCACATGGAGGGGAAAACTTGGGAGTGCTTGAGTGCAGAGTAAGAGCGCCATATCTGAAATGCGCCCAAAATAAAAGTCGTTCCTTGTGATAGTGGGTTCAAAAATGAACGAAGGACAGAAATAATTCAACAATACAAATTACATTTGTTTTTTCGATTCATTTACTTTTACTGCGTGGCCCCAGAGACCTCCGCAAAATAGCCAGAACTACTCAATATTCACCAAAACCAGAGCAGAACTCCCACCACGGGACCTCGGGAACCAATTAATACAGTTGACACCTTTATATTAATGGACAGTATTTCATACAACTTAACTTAAAAAAAAACTATCCCTTTAAAACTGTGCTGTTGCCTGAGTCCAATGCAAATTCTGGTCCAGGATTGGCCCCATGACGTGAACAGAGATGTCGTGACTCTCTCTGTCTTACTCTATCCTTGATTTTAAAGTACTTTTGGGAGTTTCCCCTCGTCCAGAAGTGCCCCTCCAGCTAAATAAAGTTCCCTTAATTGGGGTATTAAAAAAACCCTTTTGAACGCACTAGACCTCACTTCCTCTGGCATAAACAGGAAACATCACCCGCTACCATGGTTACCACCATGCCGTTGTGTTACATCAGTTTTTGCTTGTAGTTTATATTGCATGACACTGTATTTGTCTGAATTGTGCAACATGTGGATTTCATTAACCCATTTAGGCCTGACCTAAGGTTTTTGAAAAACTTTAAATACGTATATCTCAGCATAAAAACAAATTTAATATTTGAATACTGTACATACTGTACATGATCCAAATATGGATTCCTGTCCTTAATGGGTTTTTAATATGGACATTGAAAAGGAAGACAGCGTCACTGTCAATCACCCCAGATAGCAAAATCCATTGATTCAACGTTGAATTTTGGTTATCTAACCAAAATTCAACGTTGAATCAATGCATTTTGCTATCTGGGACATTATTCCATGGTGTTTATATTATAAACCATTGTGTTAAAAGGGTTTTTTGTTTGTGTGGTTTTATTGACCGTTTTTGCTTTAGCTATTGAAAAATATCAGACCCATGAGCTTGTAGGTGTGATATTTTTGAAAAACGGCGACTTACGGGAACTCGGGCGGACTGAAGGAGGAGACCAGCGCTCCGGTGTAGATGGACAGGATGGAGATGATGACGCAGGCCAGGAACACGGAGGCCAGCTTGTTGACGTACTTGACGCCCACGAACACCAGCAGCGCCATGAGCAGCAGGCAGATGGAGCCGTACACCCGCATGTTGTTGAGCATGGCCGCGCCCTCGCCGTCCGGGGTGCTGGGGACGAAGATGGCCGCCTGCGGCGCGATGTACATCTGGAGAGAGAGAGGGGGCAGGGCTTGACACTAAGACTTGCCCGCTTGCCCGGGGCAAGTAAAAAAAATGGTGGGGCAAGTGAAGACTGCTACCTGGTTGCCCGATCGGGCAAGTGTGCAACTTAGTGCGCAATAACACAACACAAGATAAATTTGTCTTGAAGGTGGTCATTGTGACCTGGGCTAATTAAGATGATGAATTTTAACTCTTGAGAGTGTAAAAATGAAACCAAATGGACCCGCAAGGGTCCATTTGGTTTCATTTTTACACTCTCAAGAGTTACATCTGGTTAACCAACTTAGCTGGGGACCACCTGGAACCCTCTCAGGGACCACGTGTTGAAAACCCCTGGTCTAACCCAAGTAGGAAGTAAACTTAAATGCAAAATTTACAATATATTTTTTGGGGGCAAGTGACCATGACCTGAGGGCAAGTAGAACCTGACTTGCACTTGCCCGATGGGCAAGTGCCTCGGAGACCTTAGTGTCAACCCCTGGGTGAGCCCAGTGTTGTTTTGACAGCAAATTTAGATTTCCCTCCCACTGTAAAGTGTGTGCATGTGCACATCTTGTTTTACTTTTTCGTCGGGCTCAAGACGAGGCAGAGCTATGGGAGGGGCGTGTGTGGGGTGAGGCAGCATTTTAGCCAATCACAGAGCAGCAGTCTCCAGCGGTTTCATAATGAGCCAATCGAGTGGAGGTGGAGTTAGATTCAAATCTGTTTACAAACACAGATTTTGGACACACTAATGATGCCTCTAATGACAGAAACCAGTTGGGAGCAATTCATTTTGGTTCATTTAATTCAGGGGTTTTCAACCTTTTTCATACCAGGGCCCACTATTTATTCAGGCATTTTAGCCACGGACCACCATTTGATGTTGAGTTTAATCTCTTGGACCCAAAAGCAAGGATTTTCAAGTTTTTGTCTACAATTTAGGAGATATAACTGGCAAAATGTTGGTCAAAATAACAATTATTCTGCATTTTCTAATTGTGTAATATAGATTCTTTAAATCTATCTATTGAGGAATTCAGATGTTTAAATATAACTGAACTCTTGAGAGCGCAAAATGAAACCAAATGGACCCGTAAGGGTGCTTTTTACGCTCTCAAGAGTTACACATCTATAAGGGTCCATTTAGTTACCAACTGTCCATCATTTAGCTGGGGACCAACTGTAATCCTCTTAGAGACCACTGGTGGTCCCCGGACCACCTGTTGAAAACCCCTGATTTAATTTGATTGTTCGTCAAAAAGACCTTTTGAACTTTCGACCTTACACTCTCTCGAAAGGTTTGGTATAAATGATCCTGATCCACTTTTCAGCCCCATTTCTTTGGGCGTTCACTTGATGAAATTGATGTTAATAATCTTACCCACCAGTAAGATCTCGATAGCTCCCAGGATGTACATGGATCCAGCGAAGGTGGTCCCCAGGTAGAAACACAGGCCCACCGCCCCGCCGAACTCTGGACCCAGAGAGCGGCTGATCATGAAGTAGGAGCCCCCCGCTGGAACGGAGAGAGAGAGAGAGAGAGAGAGAGAGAGAGAGAGAGAGACAGAGTGAGAGAGAGAGAGAGAGAGAGAGAGAGAGTTTGTATAAAGATGGCAGAGCAGCTCTTGGACAAACAGTTGTTATGTTCCCACCAAAGAGGTCTACGTAGGTGTTATTTGCGCAAAAGCCCATTATTGCCCCCTCAATGGCCTCAATTGAATTGAATGGGGTTTTTATGCCAATTCACTCATTTCAATTGCTCAGAAAACTATTTTTGATTCATACTGTATCCGCTCTTCATAATGTCAATAGTATCCCACACTTAACTTTTTTAATTTATTTTTTTGATGGAAATAAGCAAATTAGCACTAAAACCCAACAACCCATTCGGGGGGTTATGGCAGGGAAAATAGCCAATAATAAGCCTTTGCACAAAATAACAGCTGGTCTGGAGACATCAACAGCTACAAATAAAGGCAAGACAGCCTTCTAGTGCGAGATTCTCCTTTAAGTGATTCATTCCAGCTCAACACAGGGGACAATGAGGGGTTGGTTACCTGGTACAACTCCATTAGTAGCGATGGCACTCATTGATATGGCTGTCAACAGTGTCTGGAGTCAGGAGAGGAGAGGAGAGGAGAAGAGAAGAGAAGAGAAGAGAAGAGAAGAGAAGAGAAGAGAAGAGAAGAGAAGAGAAGAGAAGAGAAGAGAAGAGAAGAGAAGAGAAGAGAAGAGAAGAGAGAGGAGAGGAGAGGAGAGGAGAGGAGAGGAGAGGAGGAGAGAGAGGAGAGGAGAGGAGAGGAGAGAGAGGAGAGGAGAGGAGAGGAGAGGAGAGGAGAGGAGAGGAGAGGAGAGGAGAGGAGAGGAGAGGAGAGGAGAGGAGAGGAGAGGAGAGGAGAGGAGAGGAGAGAAGGCACAGTGAGTTATTTGAATATTCTGTGGCATTGCTAGGTGGTGTTGTTTAGCCGTGCCAGCATTTGCGTTCACTTTGAGAGAATCACTTTCATCCACACTGTCGTCTCCTGCACACTATTGAATGAATGATCTAGAGCTGCACTCAGTGGAGTGCCGACTCGTTCATTGCACACAAGTAGGTCATGGCCTACTCTAGTGCGCAAGCGACCAGAGAGCAAGTACCCTGACACCTCTAGAAGGTAGATTTCATTCTTTAATCCATCTATAAGTCCAAGCGCATCGTCTGATGATCATTCCGTTGGTGACTTTCATTTGGGACAGAATGGGTTTTGATTTTTTTGTCCCATTCGCACCCATTCAATCCAATGCATTCAAAATCCTGAGATTCTCCCCTGGGCTGTCGTTTGCGCACGGGTAAATCAACTAGGGCTAAACGGTCACTTCCTGACTTTTGACCCGGAACCTTTTGCTCAGATCATGAGAGGACAGGTTAGTCAAGACACCAGAAACACCATGACGTCATCGCACATCCTGTTTAGGAGATCTGGCGCTTCAAAATAAGGGTTTTTACCAAATGCACTGGCTTGAGCCATGGCATAGGGCAGAAAACGACGACGGCGTGAATCGCACTAAAGGATTATGTCACCATTACGCCATCACCTAAACCAGCCAATTGGAGTACTTCTAGGAACGCTAGACCGACGACTGACTGACTGACTGACTGACTGAATTGTCATGCCACCTTGTCACCCCTCCCTCATGGGATTGCACCTTTTGTGTCATGTGGACAAGGTAAGCCTTGTCCACATTACGCAGGCTCTGGAACTGACAGCGCGTCACGTGTTCGAGTCTCCGTACAATGACGACCTTTGGTGCATGTCTCTCTCTTCCCTTTTTCCTCCCGCCCTACCTCTTTAATGTCCATGTTCTCTATAACAGGTGGTCCGGGGACCACCAGTGGTCCCTGAGGGATTCCAGGTGGTCCCCAGGTTAAAGGGACGTGCAGAGACCATTACAAAGGGGCAGGGGCTGAAATCTCCCTCTCTACTTCGTCCTCAGATGAGCCTTTCCATCGTGGCTTCTAGTCATCCTGATTTTCCATACATCGTGCCAGCTCTTTTTTGAGTACATCCACTGTACATGGGTGACCTGTGTTGGTTTCTGTGTTGCTTGCTGGCTGGCAGCTCTTGACAGTACTAAACTAATCTAATAATGATCACCTACATTCTGAGAGGAGAACAGGGGCGGATCTAGGCATGGGCATGGGGGGGCAATGCCCCCCCAAACACGATGCCATGCAAAACAACCCAAGATATTTCAAATTAAAGTGCTTATATTTAAAATGATTTGAAACACTACTACTGCTACTAACTACAATTTTGGCACCACTAAACCAACAGCATTTCATCATTGAAAACAGAAAACTCTCTGAGTCAGACCTTTAGCTTTATGCATGCTGCGTGTCTGTTGCAACTTCAACAACAACTGATGTTATTTTTGATGCTGTACTTGACTTTAAGTACATCCACTGTACATGGTTGTTTTGCATGTAACCGAAAATGGTATGGGTGCGAATTAATCGCCCGTGGCACGAAGCGACACGGGTGATGAAGCCGCCGCCCCCATACCATTTTCCTCTGGCCCATCCAACATGTTATCTTGCCCCCCCCCCCCCCCCAAATGGGACATGTTATATCCGCCCCTGGAGGAGAATGGGCTTGTAGATCTAAGTAGATCAATTTGTACATCTGTTTGTAGTTTGGCATCTTTCAGAAGACCCATGTTGACATGGACCCATGTTTGACTCTGTTCACTACTAAACCACACCTTTCCCGTATATTTCTCTTCTTTTGTTTGTTATAAAAGGAACGCATATTTGACACTCAGGAGGCTTACCCCATGCAGTCTCCCTAGGATGTTGTGGACAGCACTTGTATTAAATTAGGTCATTAACCTAGAGCAACGCCCACCCTAAAAGGTTGACTCCTACTTGTAGGCCAGTCTGCTCCGTGTGTTAATCCAGGCTTTATGTTTTCACACAACGACACAGATGAAAATGAAAGCCTGTGCGTCAAGGCTAAAATGCAATTGACTCATTTTACTCTTTCTGTAATTATTTACGGTCTTTAAGTTCTGAAAATACCGATAGTACAACTAACAAATCCTATAAGAGGGCACTTTTGGACAAAAATAGGAAAAAAAAAACAGCAGCGATCCAAGCTCTCAAGCTGGGTCACAACCCAGCACTCATTAACTACTGAAGAAACGGTGTAACAAAATGGATTTCTTAACAAATTTGGTACACTGCAAAATTCTGTTTTAAAGGTAGGGGACTTAAAAAATCTATTTCATGACATGGAACAAAAGGAGTGGCATTTTGCATTTCTTTCACTGTAGTGAATTCTGCATTTATGGTGTGGAAGTTCGAGGGCAGTTGGTTTTATATATGGTGTAAAAGGGCAAGGGGCAGAAGGACGCCCCCCTTTTGTTGTCTATGTGTGCACGTCCCTGCCTCCCACACTCTATCTATGGCACCCTCTTGGCATCCTCCTGAAGCATGCGTTCTGGCAGCAGCAGCAGAGGAGTGTCGTCCAGTCAGTCCACTATCTCCATATCCATCCACACCAGATCAGATGGCAGCCCGCTTTTACAGGCTCACCTTGAGACAGGGGCGGATTGGCACATATTTTCCCACCGGGACAATTTTGCCTTTGCCAGGCCACCCTGGTGGAGGCAGCGGGTTAACCAGATGTAACTCTTTGAGAGCGTAAAAATGAAACCAAATGGACCCTTGCGGGTCCATTTGGTTTCATTTTTACACCCTCAAGAGTTAAAATATTCACCATGTGAATTAGCCAAACTTAGTCTACACAAC
The DNA here is from genome assembly GCA_039105355.1 of Benthosema pterotum. Classification (NCBI taxonomy): domain Eukaryota; kingdom Metazoa; phylum Chordata; class Actinopteri; order Myctophiformes; family Myctophidae; genus Benthosema; species Benthosema pterotum. The sequence continues at coordinate 31,186,035 of CM076986.1, forward strand.
TAGAGAATGTAGAAGATTAATGGTCATTTTGACCTGTATGTTCCAGGCGAGCATCTAGCACATTCTAGTGCATTTTGGAAGTGCCACTACTAGTGCATTTTGGATCTTGTCCAGGCCACTAGGTGGCGCAGGCCACCGGGAAAACTCCCTATACTCCAGATGGCCAATCCGCCCCTGCCTTGAGACCTCAGAAGCGAAGACGGAGAGTTTGCACAGCTCTGACTAAGGCTCAGTAGCGTTTCTAAGCAAATTGTAGCCCCAGGCAAGATTTTCCCTGGAGCCCCCCTTACCAAATGAAGGGTCCATTTGGTAAGGGGGGCTCCAGGGAAAATCTCCGGTGACGTCATACCTATGACAGGCAGGCATAGTAAAATGGCGCCCTCCCAAGGGATAAAAATATGAACTATTTTTAAAATAAAGAACATATTATACAGTATGTGTTTTAAATGTTCAATTCTAGTTATAGAGGACAAGCATAATGTATTTATCCATATGAGGCTTATTATCCTTTTAAAGCATGTCTGGTGGTCGCCCCGGTGCCCCACCCCCGCGCCCACCCCTCATGGCGCCCAGACAACTGCCTAGTCTGCCTAATGGCAAAAACGCCCCTGCTAGGGCTGCACTGCAGGGCATTATGACCTCTGATCTCTGATTATTTTTGCTGGGTCACATGTGCCAACATCAGTTCTGACCTATTATATCTGATATTATACAGGGGACTGCAATGGAAACAAGCCTTGGCCCAAAGCCATTTTAATCAATCAATCAATCAATAAAAAACAGCCTTTGCAGTTATCCAAGTTTACAGTACATGTGTGCATGTGTATGTACACGTGTGTGTGTGTGTGTGTGTGTGTGTGTGTGTGTGTGTGTGTGTGTGTGTGTGTGTGTGTGTGTGTGTGTGTGTTAGATGTGAGTCTAACACATGCATGGTGTCTTCGTGCTTGTGTGTATGTGTGTGGGCTGGATTGGGCGTGTGTCTGTCATGTGCGTGGTGTGTGTGTGTGTGTGTGATGGTGTGTGTCGTGTGTGAGTTGTTACTGACACAGCAGCAGCCGTGTGCGTGCATGCGTGCGTGCGTGTGTGTGTGTTAACTCACACAGCAGCAGCAGATGAAGACGATGCAGAGGGCCTGCAGCACGCCGGCCGTACCCACCACCCAGGTCAGCCGAAGGAACAGAATCACCCCGAAAATGTTCTGCAGGCACGGCAGGTACACGCCCATGAAGGTACCCATCTGGGGGGACTGCAACGCGCGCACACACACACACACACACACACACACACACACACACACACACACACACACACACACACACACCACACACACACACACACACACACACACACACACACACACACACACACACACACACACACACACACACACACACACATATTCAGTATGTTGTACATCAATACAGAATACAGTATTTTCTGGACCAATCACAACACTTGTTTCATTCTCAGAGAATGTAAATCGATTGTGTAAAGCAGGGGTTTTCAACCAGTGGTCCTTGAGAGGGTTCCAGGTGGTCCTCAGCTAAGTTGGAGATGTTAACTCTTGGTTTCATTTTTACGCTCTCAAGAGTTAAAATATTCGTCATCTGAATTAGCCATTTTGGAATGTACAGTATGTTTTGCTTGTTTTGTTTCCCAAATCCAGCCTGGAATTGTGGACAAAAGCAAAATAAATCTTTAGATTTGGGGTCTGTGGGGTTAAAATATCCTCAAATGGTGGTCCGTGGCTCAAATGCTGAATAAATGGTGGTCCCTGAGATGAAAAATGGTTGAAAACCCCTGGTGTAAAGCATCAATCTCATTTCCTTGGGCGGTACTTGTGCCCAAATCCTGCAAACTTCCGCCAAAAACAAATCTCGGCTATCACTGCTCTACTCTCTTGAATTTCAACACCGCAAAGACGAAAAAGGAAGCGCGGTTTGGTTATGTCATTCCCTTAAAGGCCTGGACTCGTAAAGTGTATATTAACCAGCGTTGGGGAAGTTAGGAATTATAGTTAATTATAGTTAATTCTCTGAAAAAGTAAGATGTTACTTTACATGTAACTAAATTATGAAAGTAACTACTTAGCTTTAGTTTATAAAACGATAATAATAATAATAATTCAGACATTAAATTGTTTTCAAGGAAAAAATGTGAAATGTGTTTCACTCTGGGAGCACACAGTGCAACATGTCAGTTAGGGTTAGGGTTTTTATTACATTATGCAAAGTGTATAACTACTAACTCATCCATTGAAAACACAGTGATTGTGATGGCGTGACTGAATGGGGAAATGTAAAGAATTACTTTATAAGTTACTGAAAAAAGTAGTCCCATACGTAAGGGCATTACTGTAACAGTTACTCCCGACACTGGTATTAGCCGTGTTACATATAGCAATGATCATTCTGTAGAAGGAATGAATGTCAATTAAACCCACTTTAAAACACAGTAAAATATTGTTTTGCTTGTCACTCGTATAACATTTATCATAAAGAATTGCTCATATTGTTAAGAAATACAACAACAGTCTTGAGGTGACATTGACACCCGTTCCCGAAACATTCACATCATCACTGGAACATTCACACAAGTGGAAGGATTCAGTAAAATGCAGTGTAGGACTAGGAAATGTGTTTTTTTCTTTCAGCCACGGTCGGGTACAGTGGCCTCTTATCTGAGCCAGACACTCTTCTTATCAGTGACGATTTGTGCAGAGGACTGGACTTCCTCTGACTGACGCCGTCACAGCCACGCTATTACTGCGTTTAAGCAGGGGTGTTTTTGCCATTAGGCAGACTAGGCAGTTGCCTGGGGAGCCGGGGGGGGCACACCGGGGCGACCACCAGAGGATTCCAAAGGATCCCAGGCTAATAAGCCTCATATGGATAAATACATTATAGTTTATATATAAGTTTTTTTCTGAATGAACCACCGGTCCTCACGTCATATACTACCTCTCAAAACACAACGGATGTATTATATGACAGATAATAAGCTCAATGCAAACCCACAAGCTTGTTTTTTGATGCTTTTTGATGTTTTTTTCCTTTGCTCGTTCTCGACGGCGCTCGTTCATGAATCCTTTCCGTTCCCATAATCCCTTGCTTCGGGCGCGTTCATGGAGAAATACTTCCGCAATTGACCACCAAATTTTGGTGGTCAAATGCGGAAATAGGCGCACTTCCGGCGGTCTTCCGGGTGCTTCAAAACACCAATGAGCAACTTGTATTGAATTGAATAACAAGGGGGCGGGGCTGTCGCTCCAGTCCGGTCTCTATATTTTATTACTCTATGGAGGAGAGCTGTCTTACTGAGACAACATGTAGTCCAGGAAGTAGTGTCCATGACACCAGAGACACTGAGTTCACTGCTAACCTCTAAAATATCTAAAACCACATAGACCCCAGGAAAGTGATCTAAATCTTCTGAATGGTATAACAACAATGGTGAAATGTCCCTTTAACGTTTTCAGTGAAAGTTTCAAACTGCACAGGAGTACTTTGTATGTTGTATGTTGTTGTGCATAGATGCCTGCTGTAGTTGCGAGACAAATGTCAGTGTGAACTGACAATAAAATGTATTATGTATATTATTGCTAACATAGCAGCCCCTATGACCTAGCAGAGAGTACAGTGAAATGTATTGGCGTCGACTAAGATCAAAGTCCTCTATAGCTATTACGAACGGGGTATAAAAGTGTGTGACGGAGCGTGTGTATTTGTGTGTGCGTGCGTGCATGGATGTGTGCGCTTTATGATGACATTATCTCGAATGCTGCTAATGTAGAGAAAAGAGCAAAGCCTCTCAGAGGCACCAGGGGCAGGGGGTCGCTAGCCCCTCCTATATTCAGCTATTAGTGTTTATTTTTCCATCCTACACCGACATTACGTTCGCGTTTTGGTTGTCACATCATCACACTGACCTGGACCGCTCTGTGTGGTGCCCGTTCTACCTGAAACCAGTCTCAGTGGCGTTTCTAAGCAATTTGGAGCCCCAGGCGAGCCCCCCCTCCAGCCCCCCTTATTAGCCTGGGATCCCTGGCTAGTATGACAAATATGACTCAAAACAGTATACTTGCATTCTATAAATAAAACATAACACTTTGATTACTTTATTTCTTTCATAAATAGAGAATCTTTCACTCAATAGGAAGTGCTCCTGTCACAGGTTGATGATGTCACATAAGCATATGGAATCCACATATTCCATAGGGCTATGGACATATGACATCATCAACCTGCGACAGGAGCAGTTCCTGTTGAGTGAAATATTCTCCATTTATGAAAGAAATAAGATGCCAATGGTGTTTTTATTTGTTTATTTTAGTTATATAGGTCTAATATAATGTTTTAAGTGATATTTGTCTTATTAGTCAGGGATCCTTTTAAAGCACGTCTGGGGGTAGCACTTGTGCCCCCCCCACCTCATGGCACCCCAGGCAACTGCCTAGTCTGCCTAATGGCAAAAAACGCCCCTGCACAGTCTCGCACATGCAGCCAGGGAAAAAAAAAACACAACGGTACCGGTTCACCACTAAGCTCATGAGTCATGGTGCAATTGCCATGGCGGCGTCCCTTTTCTGTAAGAACCGAACATTGCTTACAGCTTATGTGACTTCTTGATAAAACACGTCTAACGTTTGACATTAACAAGCAGGCTGGCACACGACATTTCCCCCGAAAATCTACACGCAATTATGAAAACCATTTACACGTTACACCGAAGCCTCGAAGAAAAAAAAAGATAATGGTTACATCAGTAAAGGTGAAAACCCTCTTTATCCTGCAAAGGAGGAAGCAGGGGCGGATGTAACATTTCCCAATTGGGGGGCAGGAGAAAATGGTAAGGGGGCGGCTTCATCCGCACCTATACCATTTTCAGTTACAGGACTTTTATTAGTCAAGTAAAGCATCAATAATAACATCAGTTGTTGAAGTTGCAACAGGCACGCAGCATGCATAAAGCTAAAGGTCTGACTCAGAGAGTTTTCTGTTTTCAATGATGAAATGCTGTTGGTTTAGTGGTGACACAGCTGTAGTTAGTTAGTAGCAGTAGTAGTGTTTCAAATAATTTTAAATATAAGCACTTTAATTTGAAATATCGTGGGTTGTTTTGCATGCCATCATTTCTGGTGGGGGGCAGTCTGGGCATACCCATGCCTAGATCCGCCCCTGCGAGGAAGGCCTTTGTGCTAAGTACTGTCTGTGGTGTGTGGTTTACAACCACTTGTTTCCTCTGGCATGTGGTGGTGATGTACTGTAACAGCCTGACAAAGTTCACACTCCACAGTTGAACTCACAAGATTACCTGGACAAGATGTCTGGATGTCAGTGTCAGGGCAGTAAATGAATGACATGATATTACTGTAATATTGTTACAGTGTTAGGGCTGATGAATGATTTGTGGTTTTATCAGCTTAATCACAGCTTCAAAACAATTTAGTCGTGATTAATCAAAGTTCAAATTATGTCTAAACTATGCCATGTTTAAACAGAGAAAAAGAAACTGGGGGAAAAAAGGAAAAAGGTTTATTTATTTATTTATTTTTAAACATTAATCATACAGTAATGGGTGATCTACAATCCTTCTTGATCCCTCAAGCTGTACTCAAGCTATGTCTCTGGTTACATGGAGACACACAGCTATATGGCTCCGTAAAACCGTACTTTTTTTTTTTTTTTTTTTTTTTTTTTTTCAAATGAGATAATGCTCAGTGGGTTGAGTCAGTGTGCACATGTGTTAATTGCAATAAACATTTTAATTGACAGCCTTAATTATGACCTTTTCCAGCACAAGTCTGTCTTACTTTGCCAACATGTGTAATATTTAATATGTTACTCCAGTAAATGTGCTTCGTTACTTATTACAATACAAATCAGCTTGTTGTTGGCTGTGAAAATGAGAGTTTTATAAGCTACTGTATCAACAGATAACATCGGAGATGTGCAGCAATCCTGTGCCAGGAGGAGTGAAAACAATTTGCGACCACGGCATGCGTCGCAACAGGTGTCTAAATGGCCGCGCCGGGTGGACAAGTGGTCGCGACAAATTTATTTTTCAACTTCCATGACCTCATTTTGCGACACAACCAAGAGTCGGGGGTTAAGATTAGGGTTAGGCATTTTTTTACTGAGGTTACTGTATATTTAGGGCTTAGGTTTAGTAGGGAATGGCCAACAGTTGTGACTGATGGCCAAAACGGTCGACCATTTCTCACCAGTCGTCAGCCGATTTCACTGCAAAAATTGTCTGGGTGAAAAAAGATCCCCCGTGTTCGGTCTTCTATGAACAGTGGATTTGGACCAGGGGCGGATTGGCACATATTTTCCCACCGGGACAATTTTGCCTTTGCCAGGCCACCCTGGGGGGGGCAGCTGTTTAAACAGATGTAACTCTTTGAGAGCGTAAAAATGAAACCAAATGGACCCTTGCGGGTCCATTTGGTTTAATTTTTACACCCTCAAGAGTTAAAATATTCATCATGTGAATTAGCCCAACTTAGTCTACACAACTGGAGAATGTAGAAGATTAATGGTCATTTTGATCTGTATGTTCCAGGCGAGCATCTAGCGCATTCTAGTGCATTTTGGAAGTGCCACTAGTGCATTTTGGATCTTGTCCAGGCCACTAGGTGGCGCAGGCCACCGGGAAAACTCCCTGTACTCCAGATGGCCAATCCGCCCCTGATTTGGACAGTGTGTGTTGCAGTGCGTTAATACCTTGTTGGACTTCCTCTTGTCCCCGATGCTCTCTGCCTCCTCATGCTCCTTGGCTCCCTGTGTCAGGTTGGTGTAGTTTGCCAGGCGGCTGAGCAGAGACGACACCTTGGGACGAGTGTCCATCTCCTCCTGTGGGGGGAGAGAGAGAGAGAGGTTAGGATTTTTTTTATTTCTTTTTTAGGTTTTCTGGTTTTCTTTCAGTAAGCCCCTCCCCAAACTGCTATGGTCCAATCACAGCTAAGCATAACGTGATAGACAAACATCTCCATCAATAGTTATCCTATATAAACAGGGGTGTAGTGGAGGGGGGACGCGGGGGGGCGGCGTCCCCCCACTTCTCACATCTAAAATATTTTTGGGGCAAAAGTAGGCCCATGTTTTTTTTCTTGTCATTTACTTTTATGGATACAATTAGGCATTGTAAACAATCGTTCTCAATATGCTATACTTACTGCAAATGCAAGTGTGCATGCACATGTCTTAAAGAGGAATCCCACTTATTTTCAATATTTTACATTAATACACCTTAGATATGTTGTGTGGACATGATAAAAAAGTTCCCCTCATTCTGTGTTTCCTAGAAATGGAGGTGAAAAAAATCATTAGCATGGTGAAATACGTCTTGATGACATCATCAAGACGTGTTTCACCATGTTAATGAGTTTCCTTTTTTCTGAGAGTGTACAAATGTAACCAAATGGACCCGCTAGGGTCCATTTGGTTCACATTTGTACACTCTCAGAAAAAAAATAAATAAAAATTCCCTTTAAGAGGTGTCCCCCCACTTCTAAAAGTACCACTACAACACTGTACAGTATATAAAGAAGGATGTCGCTGTTTTGCCTGTGCTTAAAAGGCCTCCAAAACTCACAGAAGAATAAATCCACTGAGCGTTCAGAGTTCAGGTTGCTGGGGCGTAATTGAAGTCATTCAAATTTAAACAAAAATAATAATAAAAACATGACAATTGAACTGATGTCATGAAACCTGGATTCACGTACTGTAGGCCTATCTATTTTATGGAGCTACAGTGAATACACTGTATGAATACCTCGAATAAGGCCAGGTTTCTGTCGTAGAAGTCATCATCGTCCACCCCATGAGAGTTGTTGATGTACACACTGGACAGCTTAGAGTTCCCATCACCTGGGGGGGCGAGAGAGAGAGGGGGGGGGGGGGGCAGTGAGGTAATTTGTTATTTATGTGCTTCTCTCTCACAGATGGTAAGTGACAGTTCCAGGATAGCATAGGATAGGGGGAGAGTGTTTGTTTTTCCCTATGAGGCACCTCTCAAAAAGAAAGTTACGCATGTAACTACGGTTCTATGAATCCCAGTGCTTTAAGCCAGTGGTTTTCAACCTTTTTCATACCAGGGCCCACAATTTATTCGGTATTTTAGCCATTTGATGTTGAGTTTAATCTCTCAGAACCAAAACTAAGTTAAAAAACCGAGACCGAGTTTTTAAGGAGGTATGAAATAGAAACTGTAGAGTGGACGAAAAGGTGAAACCATCAAATGGATTATAACACAAGAGCAATAAAACATCATGAAGAGAAAAGGCCAAACACTGAAAGTATTATTATTTTATTAAAAAGGGCAAGAGTTTCCACAATGTAGAAACAACCACTATAAAATCCTGGGTTCCCCTTCGTTTTTTCAGTTTAGTTGTGAATAATCAGAAGGCCTTTATTATCGACTATTCCTGCTATCGACTATTCTCTTGCACCTCAAAGACCCTGCAAAAAAGGCCACATATCTCTCAAAACAAACTGCTTGGGCTGTTACTTGGCCTCACTCCCCGAACCCACCTCACCCCTGCCCACTTTGACAGACGGACAGTTGGATTAAGGTTGAAGACAGGGTACAACACCTTGCAATGGGACTGGTCCACAAGATTACACTACCAAAATATAATTCCTTAATGTCACCAAAGTCCACTCCCACAACACCGGAAAGAGTTTAACAGACCATGTGCAACCCAGGTTTGGCACAAAGATCATTTTCGCTCCTATTCCACCAAAATGGGAAAAAAGCCCTACCAACAGTCATTAAGACACGCAAATCTCTTTTAAAAAAAACACCTTTTAAAAGCTAATTAGATATTGCATGATATAACATTGTGGTGGTTGTCATGATTTGTCACAACCCGAGGTGGCTTTGTCCGCGGCGCAAATCGTGTATTTATTAGCCATTTTTGAAAAGTCTATGAGGAAAATGAATGAGGATTTAGTTTCTGGAACCAGGGGGCGACGTCACAAGGGGGCGGGGCTGTGAAGCTCTATTAGACCAAGCCAGCCAGACAAGCGACACACACACACACACACACACAGCGCTGTGTAATGAAATGGTTGCACCACTTTTTATTAGCATTTTCAACATATACAAAGCAAGGAGCAAACAAACAACTATTAACCACATACCTACGGTACATACTAGCGTGACCAGCAGCCCGAGGTGACTCCTAACGTCTGGTCTACTGTCGTAAAAACAAGTTCTGTGACCATCAGGCGGCTTTTTGGCATGCAGGACTAGTCTGAGCTGTGGACATTGCAATTATATTTTTATACTCCTGTTTCCTGTTGTGTTGCTGTATAGTGTGTGTTCCCAGTGTTGTCGTGGTACTTTTAGAAGTGGGGGGACGCCTCTTAAAGGGGAATTCCACGCATTTTATAACCAAATGGACCCTAGCAGGTCCATTTGGTTCCATTTGTACACTCTCAGGAAAAAAAGGAAACTCATTAACATGGTGAAACACACCTTGATGTCATCAAGAACCCACACAGACACTATTTAAATAAGTATAGCATATTGAGAAAGATTGTTTACAATGCATTGGTTACAATTGTATGCATAAAAGTAAATGACAAGACAAAAAACATAACCCTACTTTTTCCCAAAAAATATTTTAGATATGAGAAGTGGGGGGATGCCGTCCCCCCGCGTCCCCCCTCCACTACACCCGTGTGTTCCACATACAACGTTGAACGTACTATAGGCTGATGGGTCGCAAGACAGATTTCAGTGCAAACCGACAATAAAGTAAACCGAATAGTCAGACTCAGTATACCGAACATCTCGCTGCTTTTCAAAAGGTCGAGAAACAATTTAATTGTTAGTAATGTATTACATATTATGTTAAAGATAATCTGTATAGTATGTCAAACTCAGTGATGCTATAGTTCATTTTGAAATCGAGCAAATTATTTTGTGTGATTAAATGGCATGGTGTTAAAAAAGTGAGTAATGAATCGTACATTGACAATTGACAATGTTAACTTCTGAAGGAGGTAAAATATAATAATTGACATGGTTATCTTGAGTGTACTCTAGTGTCATCTATTGTCAACTCTAAACAATTATACTCTCAATAACTCAATTCAGTGCGAGTAAAATAAATGTTTAAGGTGTTTTTGAATTAAAAGTAAAATACACTAAACTAAAACAGCTACTTCTCCATATATCCTATGTTATATCATGAGCAGTGTAGGGTACTTTGTTTGAGGAGTCTGTTGTTAGCTGTTGATATCTTGTTCTATTTTCACATCATGCAACAACAAGCTCAAGATTTGTAATAAGTAATGAGGCGTGTTTTGGCAGAGTAACATATTACATATCACCCATCTTGGTAGAGTAACATCATTACACTACTTTTGCTGGAAAATGTAATAGTATCGCAGTAATATCGTCACCTTCTTAAAATAATCGCCTAAGTCATTTTTCCAGGTTTTTCAGGAAACAAACAAAACACCCCCAAAAATGTTTTGGGGGAGTTTTGTGTGTTTCCTGAAAAACCTGGAAAAAATGACTTAGGCAATTATTTTAAGAAGGTGACGATATGTAATATAAGAAATTCATTACTGCCCAACACTGATCATGAGTGGGATGAGTAAATCATCAAGATCATTGAAGAGCGAGAGACTCAACACGGACGGACGTGGGCAGGACTGCTTTATGTCTGCTTTAATTCATATCAGCGTTAAATCAGGGACGGCACGTCTGGCTTTATTTATATCAGCGTAAAATCGGTTTCACCACTACAGTCTGAGAAGGAAAAAAACACCAACACAACATGCACACACACACACACACCCATGCATGCGTGCGCGCACACACACACACACACACACATGCATGCGCGCACACACAGATATGTTGACCTCTGCGTCCCTGCTTGAGTTCGTTTTTCTCACTCCGTCAGCATTGAGAAGCTTCATCACCATGGGGCTGAGTCAGCAAATATCACTTCCTATATACTCTGCTCTTTGGTACACACACGCACGGACGGACAGGCACACACACACACACACATACACAGAAAGACACTCTCACGCACACGGAGACAGGAGACGCACGCTAGCATTCTTGAGCGAACATTTTGCAGAAGCAAAAAAAAGCACCACACTTGTCATTTCGATCACCCGCCAGCCGCTGACGTGGGATTTCACATCACACACTCACGCACGCGCACGCACACACACACACGTAACCAGTAAACAAATGCACCCCCACCCACCCACCACACACACACCCACGCTGTCTTGCAGTTTTTAGAGGCTTCTTTATAATGCAGTACCAAATGGAAAACCATACCGGGTCCGTTTGGTTTCAATTTACTTAATTTAATTTAAAAAGTTAAAGATCTAATGATCCATTTTTGGCCAACTCTCCCATCATTTAGCCGCCGGGGACCACCTGAAACCCCCCTCAAGGACCACTGGTGGCTGTTTGCACGTGTGTGTGTGTGTGTGTGTGTGATTGTGTAGGACCCGAATGGAAACAAGACTGCAAGGTCTTTCTTCCGTGTAATCCTTTCTGGAAAAACAAACACCCCATCCCACTAGCACCCCCCAACACACACACACACACACACACACAGGTACACACACGCACACACACACACACACACACACACACACACACACACACACACACACACACACACACACACACACACACAACACACACACACACACACACACACACACACACACACACACACACACACACACACACACACACACACACACACACACACACACACACACACAACACACACACCTCTTATGTGGCAAACCTAACCAGTCGATCAGGTCGGTCAGCAAACAGACACTGAGTAACTAGTGACTAGTCGTGTCTTTCTGGCCAGTAATTGCGCCAGACAGGCGTTCTGCTTATTTATGACTCTCTTCTAGTCTCTCAGCCCAGACAACTATAGCTCTTCTACAGTCAGCGAACGGATTGTGTGTAAATAAACAAATCCAAGATGTTGCTGTCATCCGCAACAGTTCCTTTCCTGCAAAAAAAAAAAAAAGTGTGCCCACTCAACGGTCCCCGCCCTGCATTCTCTGCTGACAGGCGCCGGCCCAACCCTGTGCCGTGAGTGATGAATATTACCCTCCCTTAGTGCCTGATGGCTTTGTCCTTTCACCCGAAAAACGGGCCAAATGTGGGCATGTAGTAGTAGACCAGTGGTTCACAGGGGATTTTGACCCAGTGACCACAAGCATGACTAGAACAGTATACAGTAAGTTTCCTGAATGTACAAATGAGAACCAAATGGACGTTCAATTTAGTTCCATTTGTCCTCCATTTCTAGGAAATGGGGGAATGGGGGAATTTTTATCATGTCCACACATCATCTCTAAGGTGTATTAATGACATACGTAAAATGTGGGAAATGGGTGGGTTTCCCCTTAAACAATACTTTAACTCGTGAGAGCTTGAAATTAAACCCAATTCAAATCATTTTATGCTCTCAACTGATCTATACGGTCCATTTGGTTACCAGCACCCCAACATTTAACAGTGGGGACCTCTCAAGGATCAATAACTGGTGGTTAAAGAAGGACCACTGGTCGAAAACTAGCAATGTAGACAATTGACGAAGCCTGGTTTCGAACCAACAACCTCAGGAGTGGTGGGCAAGGCATCACTGCACCAACTGCACTCGTCGTATCATTGTCCCCAACTTGCATTGTTCCAAATAACAGTGAATTGCATTTTTTTCCTCAAAGTGCGTTACAATGGTCCATTCATTCATACATACAGTACATTGGGAGGTGAAGTGGCGAAACAGCCAGCCTCCTCACATCCAGGGGCGGATTGGCCATCTGGAGTACAGGGAGTTTTCCCGGTGGCCTGGACATTTTTTTTTCCCAGGGCAGGCCAGGGCGCCAGGCCCAGGCCAGGCAAACCAGTGTTTCTATCCTTCAAAAAAGAAAAGGTGTCCTACACCAGAGCCTTCAAGTAGGAGAGTTGCCATATTCCCGTTCACTCCTGTGCGCCAGGAGGGCGCTCGCGCTGCTGGAGGCAGTGTTGCCAACTGCCAAGATCCAAAATGCACTAGTGGCACTTCCAAAATGCACTAGAATGTGCTAGATGCTCGCCTGGAACAGACAGGTCAAAATGACCATTAATCTTCTACTTTCTCTAGTTGTGTAGACTAAGTTGGGCTAATTCACATGATGAATATTATAACTCTTGAGGGTGTAAAAATGAAACCAAATGGACCCGCAAGGGTCCATTTGGTTTCATTTTTACGCTCTCAAAGAGTTACATCTGGTTAACCAGCTGGGTGGCCTGGCAAAGGCAAAATTGTCCCGTGGGAAAATATGTGCCAATCCGCCCCTGCTCACATCCTCCTACATCCACATACCAACAGTGGCGAGCTCCCACCAGTCAACAGGGTTCAGTGTCTTGCCCAAGGACACTTTCGACATGGAGACAGAAGGAGGAGGAGGCGCCAGGGATTCAAACTGCCAAATCCAAGGATTGTTTGGTACAACCTGCTCTGCCCCCTGAAACGCAATTCTGAGAACATACTAGTGGTGGTTGTTGCTTGCCAAGTCATGAGACAGAGGCCACAATACAATATGCCGGTATATACTGTAGATACAGTATATTGATACATCAAATGAAATACACCAATTCAATAAAACACTCTCCGGCCCACAGAAATCTTTAGATTAAAATGAAATGTCTACATATCCTATATACAACAGTGGTTTTCAAGCTTTTTCATACCAGGGCCCACTATTTATTCATTAATCTTCTATATTCTCTAGTTGTGTAGACTTTGTGTAGGCTAATTCACATGATGAATATTTTAACTCTTGAGAGTGTAAACATGAAACCAAATGGACCCGCAAGGGTCCATTTGGTTTCATTTTTACGCTCTCAAAGAGTTACATCTGGTTAACCAACTTTCCATCATTTAGCCTGGGTCCCACCTGTTGAATGCCCCTGCTATAGAACTCCCCTGGATTTTTACTTTGAGAATCACTGACCTGGCTAGTGTCTGACTAAAATTAACTAAAAAGGTAAGTGCAGAGACATAATGAGAGCGGCCAGACGGTCTCAACAACAAAGCTATATTGAAATGGTTCCCCTGCCTGCAGTGCAGAGCAGTGGCCTCTGTCTGTGTAACTGTGGATACTGTTTGAACATCACCTGTTTGTTCCCCTGCACTGTGCTGTGCTGTCTGTCTCGCACTATGACTCAGCTGTCTATCTAGGACTCACGCTCCACCGGGCACAGGAGATCACAGCTGCCTGCCGTGTGTGTGTTCTCCTGTGTGTGTGTGTGTGTGTCCGTGTGTGTGTCCAAGAGAGAGAGAGAGAGAGAGAGAGAGAGAGAGAGAGAGAGAGACATACAAACAAACAGACAGAAAGACAACAAACAGAATATTCTCCAGAGAAAACAGGGGACCCCGCGTTCCGAAAAATGATGTCTACCTCACTGTGTGTCAAAAAAATAACGTGTGTGTGTGTGTGTGTGTGTGTGTGTGTGTGTGTGTGTGTGTGTGTGTGTGTGTGTGTGTGTGTGTGTGTGTGCCACAAGCACACGCTCATGCATGGACGCAAAAGTGCACGCGGGCTTTGCATGTGTTTTCAGCACTTCACACAAAGATGTGACTTCTGTTGTATTTTCTAGTCTCCATAAAAAAAAACGTAATTATTATCATCATTTAATTTAGAGATTTGTGGAAATTCACCTTGCGCTTTAATGTCCAATTTGACCCTCGCCGAACTGTGTATTTAACTCCTTGCAAATCAACTCGGTGACTTGTAAAGATCAAGAGAATCCACACGTTTACCGCGTTTCGCCAGTTGCTTTCCAGATCCCTCAAGTGAATTTGAGCTTGTCGCACGCGCACGCACGCACGCACGCACGCGAACACACACAGTGCCTGTATGGTAATCACGTCATCTTATTTGCAGTCTTACAGGCTCCAATTTCTACGCTTGTGGAAGTTTCCTTCAGCTTTGTGGCCATGTGACATTTGTGATGCAATTGCGTCCTTCCCTTTGTCCAGGACACAATTGCACATTAAATTGTGCAATTGTCAACTTGGACATTAAGTACACTTTACAATTTACAGTGTAAGCATTAAAACATGGTAATACATTATCCTATGTAAGTCACTGCTATCTAAGCAAAGCGCAAAGGTGAAATTGATGCTGCAGTTGTAGAAACACGTTCCACAAATCTCTAAATAATAATTAAATATATATATATATATATATATATATATATATATATATATATATATATATATATATATATATATATATATATATATATATATATATATTTTACAAAGACTAGAAAATACAACAGAAGTGGAAACAGAAGTGAAGTAGTGAAAACCCACGCAAAGCACGTGCGTACACGTGCAATTTTGCATGCGTGTGTGCTTGTGGTATTTTTGTCCAATTTTGTGTGTGTGTGTGTGTGTGTGTGTGTGGTGTGTGTGTGTGTGTGTGTGTGTGTGTGTGTGTGTGGTGTGTGTGTGTATGTGCCTGTGTGTCAGAACATTCACTGGAGCGAAACACTCGGCTGGAGTCAAATGTCTGTGAGGATGCATGTGCGTGTGTGTGTGTGTGTGTGTGTGTGTGTGTGTGTGTGTGTGTGTGTGTATGTGTGTGTGTGTGTGTGTGCGCGTGTGCGTGCATGCGTGCGACTGAGGACACATGTGTTTTGCGCAGGAGCCTGTCAAATTCGCTCGCCGCTTATCGGACAAGGGGGCCTTCACAAACAATAATGGCCTCTGAACGACTCTGACCTTTTTCCGAAAATAACCTTTCCTCCTGTCTCGTGCTTGTTGTCCTGCTTTTCCCAACACAAACGCTTCCATTTATTGTTGTTGTTCAACCAAACTGAGGTAGTTTTCTGTACAAGGCAGGCAGGCAGCAGGGAGTCTCACTCTCACACTCCCCCCACACACATAATAGACATGTTTCTAAGGGGACGAAATGGTGCACTTATATTTGTGCCTTCATCCAAGGCGCTGCATGTGTACCTACTAGTGCAAGGGTTTTTCAACCTTTTTGATACCAGGGCCCACTATTTATTCAGCATTTGAGCCACCATTTGATCACATTTCAACCCCACAGACCCCAAAACTAAAGATTCATTTTGCTTTTGTCCACAATTCCAGGCTGGATTTGGGAAACAAAACAGTCAAACATACAGATCAAAATGGCCAATAATCTTCTACATTCTCTAGTTGTGTAGACATGATGAATATTTTTAACTCTTGAGAGTGTATAAAATGAAACCAAATGGACCTGTAAGGGTCCATTTGGTTTAATTTTTACGCTCTCAAAGAGTTAGATCTGGTTAACCAACTTTTCATCATTTAGCCTGGGGACCGACTGGAACTCTCTCAAGGACCACTGGTTGAAAACCCCTGTCATTACATTACATTCACCCATTCACACACACATATTCATACACCAATTGCGCCAGAAACCACAATGCAAGGCACTAACCAGCACATTGGGAGCAATTTGGGGTTAGCTGTCTTGCCCGCAAGGACACTTCGACATGTCAAGGAGAGGATTTGGGATTCAAACTGATTCGGGGGGGGCAACCTGCTCTACCTCCTGAGCCTTAAGACCTATTCAGAGTTTTATTTTCGGTGATCACCGTGACCAGTACCGTTGCCTACAATATGATATCATACCACTGCAACCACCGCAGGGGTTGACACTAACACTTGCCCGCTTGCCTGGGGCAAGTAAAAAAAAATGGCCGGGCAAGTGAAGACTGCTATACCTTGTTGCCCGATCGGGCAAGTATGTGACTTAGTTGGCTATAACACAACACAAGATATATTTGTCTTGAAGGTGGTCATTGCACTCTGCCTCTACATCTTTCCATGCTTTGTAGCCATCTCTCCTATCTCTCTCCCAGGTCCATTTGGTCCCAAACTATCATTTTGCTGGCGTCACAGACCCCTGAGTCCGTGACCATTATGGGAACCACTGTGGGACCTAACCCTAACCCTAACCCAAATAGCCTGTAAAATGCTAAATTTACGGTATATTTTGGGGGCAAGTGGCCATGACCTGAGGGCAAGTAGAACCTGACTTTCACTTGCCCATCCTCGGAGACCTTAGTGTCAACCCCTGCACCGGTCTCTCTGCAGCCCTCCGCTCTGGATTTTACCCATCACTGCAGCGGTGCTCACTGGGAACATTGGCTGGAGCCGCCAGGCAATGAGGATCCAGAGGTTTCGAGCACCGATACTTTAAAGTTCAGAGCAGTGGCTTTCAAACATTTGCATAACAGGGCCCACTATTTATTCATTTTTTATGCATTTCAGCCACAGATCACCATTTGATGTTGAGTTTAGTATTGCTACTTTTGGACCCAAACGTATAAAAAAAATACAAAGAAGAGCTTCTGGGCTCAGACCACCGAATGAGCAGAGGGTAATAAAAAATATGCCCCCCCCCCCCCCCCCCCCCCCACACACACACACACACACACTTGGCTTTCACCTAGTGCCAATATAAGAGACTGCCCACACTTTGTTCATTTATTTTTGTACAGTCTATGCTCAAAGCACACCAAAACTGTCCCTATTCCCTGATGTCATTGCTATAATAGTAGGTACACATGCATCAGTGAATAAACAGGAAACTGGGGATGACAATGAGGTCCGGGAAGTCTGGCGTGGCACTGTGAAATCCATTATATCTACCCGTGGTCGAAAAATGATGACGACGATGATGATGGGTTGATTTGTTGTGCGTGTTGCAGAGAGACGGGCGAGATAAAGGACATATAATATTATGATCGATAGCGAGCTGCTGTAGCAGACTGCCGGCCAGGCAGACAGACAGACAGACAGACAGACAGTCGCACACAACCATGACAAAGCCATGAAAAGAAAAGAAAAATGATTAAAGGCCAATTCACACATAGGCCGTTGTTCGGCGAAGAGGAGACCTCCAAACAACTACAACAACTGGCACCCGCAAGGTTGCCAGTGCGTGTGTGTGTGTGTGTGTGTGTGTGTGTGTGGTGTGTGTGTGTGTGTGTGTGTGTGTGTGTGTGTGTGTGTTGTACGAATGGGTGAAGAAGCACCTTTGATAAAAAGGTGCTATATAAATGCACCATTTACACCACAACCAGCATCACAAGCACACTATTCTGGACCTATGGACTTCCATACACTAAAGACTTCGGAATGGTTCTTCTGCAAAGCATTGTCGTGCAGCGCTAGTGTCCCTATGCTTGCCATGCAATCATACTATACCAGTGGTTTTCAACCAGTGGTCCGAGGATCACCATTGGTCCTTGAGACGGTTCCAGGTGGTGCCCGGCTAAATGATGAAAAGTTGGTTTAACCAGATGTAACTCTTTCAGTGCGTTAAAACACTCTTTCAAGAGTTAAAATATTCATCATTTGAATTACCGGTATCCCAAATCTATAGAGAACTAGGTTTGCCTGTTGTGTTTCCGAAATCCATCCTGGAATTGTATATATAAACAGAAGAAATCTTTGGGTTAGGGTTATTCTGCATAAATAGTTGGCCCTGGTGTCAAAGTTTGAAAGCCACTGACCTATATATAGCGTAAAAATTGATGAATATTCCCCACAGTATCCCACATTCAAATCTCTCTCAAACGCAGAGGGGATTGCCCTCTTGCCCTCGGGCCGGATGGTAAGCGTTTTAGATCAGGGGTTTTCAACAGGTGGTCCCCAGGCTAAATGATGGAAAGTTGCATAACCAGATGTAACTCTTGATAGCATAAAAATTAAAGCCAAATTAAATTAAAATATTCATCATCTGAATTAGCCCAAGTCTACACAACTAGAGAATGTAGAAGATTAATGTTCATTTTCATCTGTATGTTGGCTGTTTTGTTTTCTCCGAAATTCATCCTGGAATTGTGGACAAAAGCAAAAGAAATCTTTAGTTTGGGGGGTCTGTGAGGCTAAAATGTCATCAAATGGTGGTCCGTGGCTCAAATTCGGAATAACTAGTGGACACCTGGTATGAAAAAGGTTGAAAACCACAGTTTTAGATCAGAGACCACTCAGGCGCTCACGTCTTCCTCGTTGTAAATATGCGCTCCTCCTCCTCTCTCCCTCGGTGTGAATAATCCTGGCATTATTCGTAGTCCAATCAAAACCCTGAATAGGATTACCCCGGGGATGACTTCTTCTATTTATGGAAGCTTATTACCCAACTGGCATTAGGTATCCTAACTGCTATGCAATTACTTAACCGGATCAGCCCAACTAATGCTGTTATATCTCTGCCAGGCCCATTGTTGGGCAGCAGCCCCCGTTGGGTGAGTCAGCGCGATGACTTTAACATCCCATACCCGAAGGAGCCGTTTCCGCCCTGGGGTGCTATTTGGACGGTGGTGGGGCGGGTGGGCAATTATTTTTTCCCAAGGGGCCAAATGAGATACATAAAATATAGTGGAGGGCCAAGACTAAAGGACTAAAATCTGTGTAATATTAATTTAATTTCAAGATAGAAGTAAGAGTAAGACCAACCATTTTGACATCAAGGCTCTCAATTTATTCAGTATTTGACACAGACCCCAAACTAAAGATTTGTTTTGCTTTTGTTCACAATTCCAGGCTGGATTTCACAAACAAAACAGGCAACCATAGATAAAAAATGACCATTCTTTTACATTCTCTGGCTAATTCAGATGAATATTTTAACTCTTGAGAGTGTAAATATGAAACCAAATGGACCCGCAAGGGTCCATCAGGTTTCATTTTTTACGCTCTCAAAGAGTTACATCTGGTTAACCAACTTTCCATATTTAACTGGAACTCTCTCAAGAACCACTGTTGGTCCCCGGACCACTGGTTGAAAACCACAGTACCCTTTCACAGGCCTGTCAGAGTCAGCCAAAGGGCCGCATTTGGCCTCCGGGCCTCCCATAGGTGTATGCAAAGGCTCAGCTTATGTATCTTTAACACATATTGTAGACTATATGCAAACTCATACATATATGCATATATTTCACATTCCATATGAACTAGTATGCACCATTTCAACAGACTATTGACATGGTGGAGAGACAAAATTGCATTGCATTTCGTGATACTTGACACCTTGCCACCGCTAGCTGTTAATGGGTGTTAATGGGTGAGTGTAATGCATGGGGTGGAAAACTTTGGTAGAGGACCGCTATAGTTCCACACTCAATCCAGAGCACCGCTATAGTTCCACACTCACTCCAGAGGGACCACTATAGTTCCACCACACTCACTCCAGAGGACCACTATAGTTCCGCCACACTCACTCCAGAGGACCACTATAGTTCCACACTCACTCCGAAGGGCTGCTATAGTTCCACACTCACTCCAGAGGACCACTATAGTTCCACACTCAATCCAGTGCACCGCTATAGTTCCACACTCACTCCAGAGGACCACTATAGTTCCACACTCACTCCAGAGGACCACTATAGTTCCACACTCACTCCAGAGGACCACTATAGTTCCACTTGTTCCACACTCACTCCAGAGGGCCACAATAGTTACACACTCACTCCAGAGGGCCACAATAGTTACACATTCACTCCAGAGGGCCACTATAGTTCCACACTCACTCCAGAGGGCCACAATAGTTACACACTCACTCCAGCTCTGGGTCCTTGTGGTAGGCCTATACCACCTATAGACCTGGGCCTGGGTTTACCAAATAATTAAAACCTGCATCATAAGTTGAAGCCCTTAATGGCAGGTTTTAATTATTAGGGGTAATGAGCCATGATTGGGTGCCACGATTGCCATCCCCCTGCGTCCCCCCTCCACTACACCCCTGCTTACGCCATACCTGACAAAAGCTGTTCGAGAATACCAGCTAACATCAAATAACTATATGGGAAAATGTACATGAACACTATGTACCTCATGAGTCAAAGTGCCATTCACTCAACCCTGGATATTTGTCTTGATCCTATATCACACGTGAGCTGGTGTGAACATTAGCACACGCCCGTGGGAACCTATTGTACCTCCCAAATCCATGTGGGTAGTAGGTTCACTATGACGGGTCAAACTGTCTTACATGCTCACACATAGCAAACCTGGATGAATATGGTTTGACACTTGAATGGGGGATTTCGTGTATGTGCACGTTTTGCAGGTAGGGAGAGAGAGGCCTCATTCACACATATCAAACGAACATCAGCAGCTATGAAACAGACGGAACGGAAAGGGTTTGTTTGCTATGTGTGTAGAGGGCCAGAGAGAGAGAAAGAGTAAGAGTGAGAGAGAGAGGGAGTGTGTGTGTGTGTGTGTTGTGTGTGTGTGTGTGTGTGTGTGTGTGTGTGTGTGTGTGTGTGTGTGTGTGTGTGTGTGTGTGTGTGTGTACACAAATTACAATGGGCCATAAAGGAAAATAAGCTTTTGAGCTTTCGCCATGCATTAATGTATAATCCTTTATCATCCTTTAACCACATGAACCCTATAGCGACCTTCTTCAGAGGGAAACATTCTGTGAACATAGATGATCTACAAGCCCACAACACAAGTTACATCAAACTCTGACTCACACTTTTAAACCACAACCGTGGTCATTTTATCGCTATACCCAACAATGCATGCCACAAAAAAAAGGTTTTATGTATTTTTAAACCAAAAGTCCCAAATCTAATTTGAATGACTTCCTGAAAACGAAAAACTGTGTTGTCCTCCAAACACAGCTGTTTTTAATTAGAGTCAAGTCCATTTTGAAACCCCATTTCAATGACATCCAGGCAGTGTATTGCTCGGTTTAAACGTGGTCATATCACGCTAAAATATGTATATACGTTGTGTACAGGTTAGAAATAATCGCCTGGCGTTGTTCCCCCTTCTCTTTATCACTTTGTTTACATTAAATAGAAAATAATGCACTTTGGTTCTAAAAGTAATATTTTTTCCGGTTGAGGCTAAAACTTCAAAATAAAATGCCAAATTAACAATTTCGCTGGACCTTTAAAGGTAATAGAGGCAACTTTAGTGTGTACAATCAATGTGCTTGTAAACAGAATCTAACTCCACTCCAGAATCTTAAAAACAGAATCTAACTCCATCTCACCTCCACTCTATTGACTCATTACGAATCTGCTGGAGACTGCTGTGCTGTGATTGGCTAAAACACTGCCTCACGCCACACACACACTCCTCCTCTTCTTCCTC
The DNA here is from genome assembly GCA_039105355.1 of Benthosema pterotum. Classification (NCBI taxonomy): domain Eukaryota; kingdom Metazoa; phylum Chordata; class Actinopteri; order Myctophiformes; family Myctophidae; genus Benthosema; species Benthosema pterotum. Next base: position 31,208,212 of record CM076986.1, read on the forward strand.
ACACATTAGCTCTGCCTTGTCCTGAGCCCAACAAATGTTTTGTTTTCATGGTTTGCAACAACAAAGGTCTGGACTGGCCGCAGGACAAAGAAAGTGTCTGTATGCAGGGAAACGGCTGCAGCATCCAAGTAGAAGCAACGCAGAGGGGAAAAAATGTGAAAACATAGCTAAAAATACATTTTGACTTTTTGGCTAAAAAACTTGCCTATATTACCTTTAAATTGGGGAAGTCACCTCCATAGAGGGGCCTGAACGGCGCTACCAGTGTATGAAACTCCAAACTCCCCCTGACAAACCAAACTCAGCTTCTCCTCCTATGCAACAGTGAATGCCAACACTGCAGAAGTTCTCTAGAGTAGACAGACGCTACACCAGAATGCTGCATGCAGTACTTTAACATCAGCAAGAGTACACACGTTATACCCACAAGAATCTGCATGACAGAATGCCAAAGGGTGAGCCAGGATAGACGCTGCCAGAGAGACAGAGCTGCCAGCCAGCAAATGCCAGCAAGTGTCTTGGTGCTCTGGGAACCATGACACACCGAAACTAGCCTCCGCCTCCAGGCTTACCTTATCTGCGCTGCGAAAAAGGAAAGCCTGGGAACATCTAAGGCAGAGAGTCTATCAAAAGGCGGAACTTCCACCGTGTAAACTTCCCCTGGAAGTTGCCATTTTTCAGCCAATCGCGGCACAGGTGTAAAGGTTTAAATTTTCATTTGATGTTGACTTGAGTCTCTCGGACCCAATCACAATCCAGATTTGAGGATGTGACTTGAAAAAGTGGTATAACTGAAGATTTTTAAGTTTGTGTCAAAAATTTAGGAGAGATAACTGGCAAAACAATATTCAAAATAAGAATTTGTCTACGTTTTCTAATTGTGTACATTCTTGAAAATGATGTATTTCAGATGTTTAAATAGAATTTAACTCTTGAGATCGTAAAATGAAACCAAATGGACCCGGGAGGGTCCATTTGGGACCACCTGGACTCCTCACAAGGACCACTGGTAGTCCCCAGACCACTGGTTGAAAATCACTGGTTTAAAATACAGAATCTTGTCCCCTTTACAAATTTCTATAACTGCTCAGTGCTCACGAGGACATCACACATTAACATAATCGACGCACTTTCAAGATGCAGGAGTGCAAGGCACCAATAAGCTGGCCAGATGTATGGAGAACCAGGATAATCGGAAGCAACGATGGAGGGCTTTGTCTAAGGATGACCTAGACCTAGAGAGACAATGTGATGCGCTGCTGCAACATGGGCTGTTGTTGACTAAAGGATTTGGTTTATGGAAGGGAAAAAAGAAGAGGACTGAACCCAACTGGTAGTTGTAGTATAGTATAGTTGGTGCGTTAATTGGTTGTACCTGAACATAGTTATGCTCACAAATGTAATTGTGTTCTTTTATCAAATTAACTCAATCAATCAATCAATCAATCAATCAGGGGTACTACTGGCCTAGCAGTCAAGGTTCATCTCACACAGGTTAATGTAGTAGATATACAGTATTACTTATTACCCCTTTAGGAAAGCAATAATATTGCATTATTACTTGGGCACAAGAGTAATATGTAACATTACATTACATTACTTTTTTACATTACTTTTGTGCCCCCATTCATTGCACTTTTTCAGGTCAACTGTAATATTATTACTGTTCCGTAGGACGTAATCTCATTATATTACTTTTACAGAAAAAAGCTAATAATATTACAGCAATATTACTGTACATTACTCGTTACACCCATCTCTGTCAGTCTGACAGTCAGCGAGTCATGAGGCCTGAATCTATATCCAGATGACCTCTGCCCCCTGACACCTCATGTCTCTGTGTTTTCTGTCTCTCTACTCTCAGTTACACAGTATCTCTACAGTCTGAGCCACTGTCTCAGGGGTAGGGTAGAGATTGTGATAATTGCAACTGTAGGTCGCAAAATACTGCAAAAACCTGCAAAGCCTGTCCGTTGCTGGTCGCACCTTTACTCATGCCACCATATATGGCCGTCAGTCCATCACTGTAACTAGTGGTGTATTATTGTAGGCTACGAACACTTGGACGATGCTGCCATATCAATAGGGCAATGAACTATCATGAATTATCTGGTGATCAGTGTTGACAAACGTACCTCTGTTTAATGTTATCAAAGCCCTCCCCCTTCAAAGTTGCAATACACTCCCTTCCCAGACTTCAAACTCAAGAACTCTTGCCACTGACTTCAAATTCAACCCACACGCGTTTCACAGTGCAGTGTCCGACCTAGAGAACTGTCAGACCCACCGTCCGTTGTCCAGAAACAGGCTCTGTCAGTGGGCCTAATCAGCCAAAGTCCTCTCACATGTGCAATTTCCTAACCTGGTCCAAACCCATCGACGCAGCCCACTCTCTGAGCGCACTGAGCCTTTTGGTCTGGCCTTGTATTGTCAATCTATCATTACTTCGGTACCAAGATACAACGTATATTTATCCAATGAGAGTCGGAGTTGTTGGTTGGTCTAACAACAAATCTGAACAGACACAGCTGATTGGCCAGCAGCCCCGTCAGTCAACAGTGCAACAGTTACATTGTCAAACCCGTATTAATAGGTCCATTAATCCGACCTATGATAAATAGTTTCTTTAAAGCAATGTTGGGTTGTATGAATGTCGCCATCCGAAATATTTTACTGCTTTTGTTCGCATGCTAGTAAGGCTCGCTGCCTGTGTTTGTTTGGTTAGCAAACAGGCTAGCCCATTAATCACATGATTGACAACAACCTCTGGTTTAGTTGGTATGACCCAAACCCCGCCAACTTGAAATCTCCTAGACAGTGGACAATGTCAGACACAAGCTTCAGGAAGCTGAGCTGGAGTGTGATAATTAGACTAGCAATTTCCAGCCCCTGTCTCACTAATTGATTGCCATAGCAACCCCCACACCTGCCAATTGATTACTTGTAACAACTTTTCACAGAGGGTTTACAGCACTCTTCAGACACGGACGGATACAGACATCTCCATATAGAGTTTGGGCACAAAAACAGATACTATGATGATGTAGACAACAGGTATTATGAAACCACTCCCAAGACAGGCACGTACAAGTCTAGTAATTAATAAGTGAATGAAAATAACTTGTTATTATTTTGTTAATAAACGTACCTTGTTCCGTGCTGTCGGCCCCGGCGCCGGTGGCGGCCGAGGCCTCGCTGAGCGGCTCGCTGCGGTTGACGCTGTCCCGCGAGCCGAAGCGCACGCGGTTGCCCTGCGACGAGCGCAGGCTGAGGTCCGGGGAGGTGTCCGACACGCCGGGGGGCAGGTCCTCCGCCTTGGTGGGCGTCACCGTGAAACGCACCGACGCCATGCTGGACGATGGAGATGGCGAGGACGGGCCACTCGCTTCCTGGGAGGGTCACAGGGTGGGTGTGTTTGAGGGGGAGGAGGAGGGGAGGGGATGGGGAAGGGGGAGGCACTGCTACTAGGCTACACTGTACTGGGCCACCAGATGGTGGTGGTGGTGGTGGTGGCCACGACTAGAAACTTCTTCTTGTCCCGTGCGGGCCGTGTGTTTCTCCATGGAGCTGAACGTGCGTCGTGCCGCCTTTGGCAGGCATGTATGGATGTATGTGGCTGAGACTGATGTGTCTCTCTCTCTATCTCTCTCTATCTCTCTCTGTGTGGGCGCACGTGTGTCACACTTGTACACTTTTATAGGTCCCTCCTAAAATGTTCCTCCTTGAACCCGCTTCTGCTGCTTTCTAAGAAGAGTGGCGTTTGTTTTTTGTTGCACGAAACGTCACAGAGGACCCTCTCTCTCGCGCGTGCTCGACGCGTGTCGTAGTAACGGTAAACGAAGTCCACGAGGGGACCTTTTGACGGTAACTGGCGGCGATGGCTGATGCGATTTACGAAGAGACAACAAATCCTCAGTAAGTTTGACTGTGCCCTTGTTGTGTGTGTGTGGAACTCGCGGAATCAGCCCTCAGAATCGTTCCACTTATTTACTCCCAATCAAGACTGATAAAATCAATTTTAATTTGGTTAAGTAGTTAGTTAAAGCTACTTGGTTCTCTTTCTGTGCTCGGCGTTGTCTCTAGTTAGTTAGGGGTCATGTCCGTCCCTTTTCCCTGTCCCTTTTTCTTCTTCTTCTTCTTCTTCACGTGAACGAGCCGGAGGAGCAGCAGTGGCGTCTCTGGCTGGTGGTGGTGGCGGCGAGAATAAATCTGTATTTTCTAGCGCTGATGATGACCCTGTCTGTCGTCTGCGAGCCACGAGTAGAATGATGATGATGATGATGTGAGAACAACAACAACGGGAATGCAGTGAGGGGTAAGGAGGTCATGAGGGGAGGAGGGGGAGGAGGAGGGAGGGGGTGAAAGAAGGACAGGCAGACAGACAGGAGAAACAAAGAAAAAAACATGGGATTCACATTTCAAATAAACAATGTTGATCTCACACGTTTGTTTTAGATGACTAAAGCAGTTTGGCGTTGAACCTCTACATGTGTACACACGGTAGCTCAGTCACAACAACATGGCCTGTATGGAAAAACAAAGGTATAGCCTCGTTTGAGCTGCAACTATTTAAAATTCAACTCAATTAAATTCAAATTCAATGCCGTTCTCATTTGAGTCATTCTTTTCATATAGCTTTTTGTCCCCACACCTCTCATGTTTGCCACTGGCAATAGAAGGAGAAATTAGGTCAAAGGTCCCTCAGATATATGCAGCATCACTAACATTAAATTCCATTGACGATGAAGAGAACATTCACAATATATCATATGTAGACGAGCAAACAGACATGTTTGCACCGATTGACACACACCCACACACCCACACCCACACCCACACCCACACCCACACCCACACCCACACAAAGTAGAAGCATCAAAGTAGAAGCAGTGTAAAGGGGAAAGCAGCAAAATAATATAGCTATACTATTATATACAGTATATATTTTGATTTTTGGTTAAAAGGTTGCCTATAATACCTACTTACATAATAATCACTATTTTGACTTCCATAAAACATTTATTCAACATTAATTTCATGCACTATTCAGTGATATACTCTTTGTCAATTTGTATAATAACGATAAGAGCTCGTCCCTCACTTCACATGGGTGTGATTTTTTCTATAATTATGGATAATAGCTGAAAGCAGGTAAAACAATAACCTGCAGTGCCAGTGGGTGGAGATTGAACCGTTGAGGGGAAGTCATGGAAAATTTGCCTTGGAGGTGATAAAGTCAACTGACCAGAAAGAGACACACACCGCCCCCATCCCTTCCTCTGTGAGAATCCACGGCTGGATGGAGCTGTGTGTGTGTGTGTGTGTGTGTGTGTGTGTGTGTGTGTGTGTGTGTGTGTGTGTGTGTGTGTGTGTGTGTGTGTGTGTGCGCGCACGCGCGCGCGCGCGCGCGCGCATGTAGGCAGGGTTGGGAAGGTAATCGCCTACAGTTAGTTACTTGCTAAAAAATGTTGTCAGTAACGCAATCCGGGGGTTTTCAACAGTGGTCCAGGGACCACCAGTGGTCCCTGAGAGGGTTCCTGGTGGTCCCCAGGCTAAATGATGGAAAACTGGCTAACCAGATGTAACTCTTGAGAATGTAAAAATGAAACCAAATGGACCCTTGCGGGTCCATTTGGTTTCATTTTCACACTCTCAAGAGTTAACATACTCATCTGAATTAGCACCATTTAATTAAGAACTCTACACTGTTTTTGTTTCCCAAATCCAGCCTGGAATTGTGAACAAAACCAAAAGAATTCTTTAGTTTTAGGTCTTTGGGGCTAAAATGTCATCAAATGGTGGTCCGTGGCTCAAATTCTAAATAAATGGTGGTCCCTGGTGTCAAAAAGGTTGAAAACCCTGCAATAGACCTTTAGATAAGCCCCTCCCCAAACTGCTGTGGTCCAATCACAGCTAAGCATAACATGTGATAGACAAACCTCTCCACCAATAGCTTTCCTATATGATAAAACATGTTTTTTTAAAAATAAATAAATGTATTTTTCCACTGCATAGGGCATGCTTTGTTGATGGATTTGGAAGAGATTTTGAAGGCCTGGTTCCAAAAAATGAACCAGTATTTATTGTGTAAAGTCCATGATATTTACTTTTGAATGAATGAATGAATGAATGAATGAATGAATGAATGAATGAATGAATGAATGAATGAATGAATGAACGAGCCCTAGTAGAAGATAATGGTCATTTTGATGTATGTTTGCCTGTTATAAAAGTAAAATAAATTTTATGGTCTGTGGGGCTACAATGTCCTCAAATGGTGGTCCGTGGCTCAAATTCTGAATAAATAGTGGGCCATGGGATCAAAAAGGCTGAAAACCACTGAATTAGATAAAATTCATTTCATTTCATTTTTCATTTATTTATTTATTTCGACAGGACAGCACCAGTTTGATGAACACAGGAGACCGACACATGCATTAAAATGTACAGACGTCCCAGTGTAAAACCGGTCAGAGTTAGCTACGGCTAGTAACCACTGAATTAGATAAAATACGTTTTACCACTGATAATCAGGCAAGGATGTTAAGCCCATGAAAAAGCCAGGCAGAGGTGATCATGTGTGCTTTAGTTTGACTGTTTTATTGTTCGACTTTTTTTTAACTTATTTGGTATCACTGACATTGATGAGGGGATGGGGAGAATATAAGGAGGGAAAAGAGTTTGGGGCGCGTGGAGCGTTGGCCCCCCACTAAAAAAACACCTGTCTGTCTAATCTAGATTACACATTTTCAAGTGTACTGTAAGACGTTACAGTTATTTTTATGTATTTATTTTCCCCCTCTGATTACTGCTTATGTAATCCCGTTACAGGTAATCTGTCGCTTTCCAGCCCTGCGTGTGAGGTTGGTTCATAATTTAATTATTATATGAGAGCGGTTCCAACTGGTTGGGCCAGTGGCAGTGCTCTCTCTCTCTCTCTCTCTCTCTCTCTCTCTCTGAGACAGAGACTAGACACACTTCCTTGTGTGCCTGCCGACATGCACGCACACACGCACACATACACACACACACGTGGTTTAGGCACAGACTGACTGGATGCAAATTAGGAGTTAGGAGGAGATAGGCCTAAGGTTCAGGTTTCGCAAGACAGAGGAGGGAGAGAGAGAGAGAGAGAGAGAGAGAGAGAGAGAGAGAGAGAGAGGGCTCAGGGCTGTGTTCACTGTTCAGGACTGACAAATTGTTGTCGTACAAATTATAATTGCGAGTAGCGCTTTGGCGTTGAATAAATTTCTGCTCTGTCTTTTAGGCGCTTACATGTTAATACTCATGTCGAAACCTCAACGGTCGTAACATTTTGTTTGCCTTGTTGCCACAAACTTCCACATCACGTGTGTGTGTGTGTGTAACACCCTCTAGAGATGCTCAGATAATCAGTCCCACATCGGCTAATATTGCAATCTGATCAGCGATCCGCAGTTTCTGGGGAAACTGTCCGTTTTTTTAGGGCTGGGACTTTAAAACTGATTGTGTCCTGTCTAGATTTCTAGTTTCTGAATAACATAATATTCAAAGATTTGCGCCACGTTTTCACGATTTTTCAAAAATAGCAGAGATACAAGCTCATAGCGCGCCACTCGGTGGCGCGCTATGAGCTTGTAGATCTGCTATTTTTCAATAGTTAAAACGTAATGCCGAGAACACCAAAACGCGTTCAGTACACTAAAGGGTTAACTGATTAATTGAGATCAATTAATTACAGAAACAATAAGCACAATTAAATGATGTTATAATAATTTTAATTGCGCATAGAATTTGCACCACAGAACCTTTTGTTCTGTTTCCGGCGTACCGATTATATTACCGGTGCATTCAATGGGAGAAGGAGCCAATCAGATTGCTTTGTTTGGCCAAGTGGAGGATGGGAAATTTAGATTTGAAAGACGTCACTCATTGACACACTCATACGAGGCTGTTTGAATTGACCAAAAAATGCTTCTCGTGTCAAATATTGACGTGAAACAGAAAGAAAAAAAAAATGAAAATGAAAATAACGAGTATAGACCCATCTGCTTCTATATGAGCAAAAGGGGGTAAAATATGTGGTTCGCCATAAAAAATAACTTATGTCAGTACTTTGTTATCGTTGTTATCGGCAAGTACTAACAAAAGAAGGTAGTCTAAATCCAGTGACTTAATTCTCATTTAATTTCATTTATTTAGTATAACCCTCCCTACTAGAGTGTGGTGACCATATAAGGAGTTCCTCCTGTCCCCAGTGAGCCCCTGGGGTCAAAAAGACCTAATTTCAGTTTTGGTGGCCTTCATCCAATTAGGATGAAAGGAGCCTTCTTTCGATCATAATCAAGCGGGGGCGGGTTTCTGCTGCACTCCCATCAATCACACTATAGAGCGGGTGCCTGTGCACATCTTGTTAACAAACGGAGCATTTTCCCCATATCACCAAATGTTCCTTTACAGTGCTTGTACTCGGTCTGAAAAGACAATGGAACTCAAATTCCTACAGACGCCTGTGTCCGTACTAGTGGAGTATTCAATATATTGACATTGCGATCTATTGATCGAGCACCTGGACGATAGGTAGCCTATATCAATCGAGAGGCTGCTGTATTGTCAATAAATAGCAAGAATTAACTGGCAATCAGTGTTGACAAACGTTACCTCTGAATAAAGTTATCAAAGACCTTCTTGCAAGTTGCCATACACTCCTGTCTTGCTAGGATGTTAAGGTATTTTATTTAACTTTAAATATCTCTATGAGCCTGAGTGGATCTGGGTGCATTGGGGAGTCTGGGGACCACCATAGTGGCCCTTTAAGGTGTTCCAGCCAGGTGGTCTCCAGTTAAATGATGGAGCGTTGTTGGTAACCTTACCTTACCGGATGGACCGTTTAACATCTTAGTGGTTAACTCTTAGATCATTAACCCTTTGAGAGTGTAAAACGAAAGCACATGGTGGGACCACTTGGTTTCATCTTACACGCTCGAGAGCTGAACTTTAAACTGCATTTACTTAACAAGTGTACACCAGTAGTTTTCAACCAGTGGTCCCTGAGAGGATTCTAGGTGGTCCACAGCTAAATGCTAGGACAGTTGGTAACCAAATGGACACTTAAACATCTGAGAGCGTAAATAAATAATTTAGCTCTTGAGCGTAAAATGATACCAAATGGACCCGTGAGGGTCCATTTGGTATCATTTTACGCTCTCAAGAGTTAAACATCTGAATTACTTAATTTTCAAGAATGAAAACATTTAGAAAATGTAGAAGAATTTTCATTTCGACCAACATTTGGCCAATTATCTCTCCTAAACTAATACTGTAGACTAAACTCAAACTAGACTAAACTCAACATCAAATCGTGGTCCGTGGCTAAAATGCAGAATAAATGGTGGGCCCTGGTATGAAAAAGGTTGAAAACCACTAGTCCACACAAAGGCTCAAATGCAAAATGATATAAGGTTGAAAAACACTGCTCTAGTTCTCCAAACTCTTGAAAAAGAACTACAATGCATTTCCCTGCAGTTTTCAAGGAGACAGTATACTGTACATACAGCATTAGCGGCCATGTGGTGCCAAAGTTATTCTAAAACGGCCTGGAGTTGTGCTTGAATAAATTGTTATTTTAAGGCTACGCTAATACAGTGCAAGTAGAACATCTGCAGTGCTTCGAGGTTACTAATGTCTTACTAATATTGCTGCTATACTGTGATTATTGATTTTTTTCCCCTTGTCATTTGAATGTTTATTATTATTGCTGCTGTTACAGAGTCCGATACCAGAAACCACTTCATTACCATATCACGAGTCTACACTTGCAATCCAGTGGGTCAAATTTCGTTTTGTTTGAAGGGAGAGGAAATATCGGGAAACAAGCAGGCAAAGATATTTGTATACAATATACTGCATATTGTACAGTGTGTACAGTATAGACTACATACTGTATATCTTAGCTTACATATGAAGACTATTTTTGTTTACTTGATCATGTATAAACATGTTTGTTTAATGTACATTTTAAGTAGCGCAGTGGCCTTGTGGTTAGAGTGTCCACAGTGGCCTTGTGGTTAGAGTGTCTTTGGTATGACCCGACCAGGTCATACCAAAGACTCTAAAAATGGGACCCAATGCCTCCCTGCTTGGCACTCAGCATTAAGGCTTGGATTGGAGGCAAGTCCCTGTGACATACTAGCGTCATGTCCAATGGGTGTACTTGTACTACACCCCCTGAAACAGGAGTTTCACACTACAGAAACAGGAGATAGGCTCCTGCCCTATGGGCCTCATGGCTCGGCCTAGCATCATGACATTATGGCTTGACAAGGCTTACTTACTTTTTTACTTTACATTTTCAAGTACAACCTGTACAAATAAACGGTTAAACGTGGATGACACCATATAAACCATTACCCTTGTTTACAATATGGTCCACATGTTTTGCATCATACGCATGTGTTCACATGTTCTTCAGAATATTAGCGCCAATGATACAGGTGTGTGCATAACATTAAACGTGCCACCATGAGGTGAAATTATGGAAGCACCGGCAAAGTGCGCTGTCACGTACGTGTTCTTATAAAAGGTGCAGACGGTTCACTTCTAGGCCATGTTTGTGCCGCCGGGCACGGATGACTGGTGACTGAACCTTGACTGAATGAGCCTGAACAAAACAACTTTACTCATACAAGAACAAGATATACCAATAAATAAAAAAACAAGTTGACTGAATCTGGTTCTCCCTGTACTCTTCCATTGAGAAAGTCAGATGCCAGTGCTGCCAATGCCCATGTCAAATCTGAAAACGTCCAAAAACGTTTGCAACCGCTAGCGTAGATTTTTGTCTAGCACAAATTCCCAAAGACATAAGCCTAGATTTCCGTCCTTGCTACACCCATTATCCCTTAACTTCTTTGCCTTCTTAAAATATGAAAAAAAAACATTTTTCAATAGTTAAAATGTCTACAAGCTCACAACGTGTCAATACATTGGCACGTTGAACTACTCCAAATGGTTTTGCAAAATAGTAAAAAAGGCAAAGAAGTTTTAGCATGTGACGAAAATGGAGCCCATAGTCTGCTCAAAATGCAATATTTTTGTCCTGCATGACTAAAGCTCAATTAAGACTTTGATAGGCCAAAAACTATGCGCAAAAAAATATTTGGGCGTATGTGTGTCTTAATGGCCTCCAAACTCTAGTAGGGGATGTTCCCTTGGCCTGGTGGTTAAGATGCTGGACTTTCACGTGGGAGACCCGAGTTCAAATCCTAGGCGTTACATATGCTCCAAAAGGTAAATAAACAATCATGGCAGTCTAGGTATACTGATATGAGATTTGATTTAATGTGTGGGAGGTGTTATTGAATCTCGGGGTGACGTGGAAACTCTTGAAATGACAAAAGTATTTCTGCCTGAGCAGTGGCCGTGGAACTTTTTTATAGGGTGCTATGCTATAGCACTTCCTACATACAGCTACTAGTGTGTTCACCCACGCAAACATTACAGTAAGACATGTCACATGGGCCTGAGCCAAGATTGAATCCCCATTGACAGCGAATGGAGACATCATATACTACTATGTCATAATGGTATACAAGGATAAGAGTTCCCCTCACTTCAAAACAGGCATCTCCTCAAGTCAGGGCTCTATATTTCATCCATTGTGTGGTTGCACATGCAACTGAAATGTAATCTGTGCAATTTAAAAAGTATATGCTTGGGAGGACCTTTGCGGCTGTCCATACTTTCTGTGGTGCATGTCCAACTGGGGGTTCTTGAAATTATCCTAGGGTCCCTGATTCTGTGACATGAAAAAGTTTCCAAACCAGCTATTAGTTTCCCTAATCCCTGGCACAAAAGGAAGTTACTTGAAACACTGATATCGGACAAACAAAAAAAAATCCATATCGGGGGGTGTGTGTGTGTGTGTGTGTGTGTGTGTGTGTGTGTGTGTGTGTGTGTGTGTGTGTGTGTGTGTGTGTGTGTGTGTGTGTGTGGGTGTGTGTCAGTCATAATAACAATACTAATGTGGAAGGCCTAAAGGTGGGGGAAAAAACAAACAGATGCTCGCCTCGCATATAAATACCAAAGCTAAGCCAATTAAAGCACAGAGCCACTACCATCCTAGTATAAGAACTGCACTGGTCTCACTCAGTCAGTACCACAACACTACTGTACTGACTGACTGCTACTTTAACATGGGATAGGAGCAGGGGCGGATGTAACATGTCCCATTTGGGGGGGCAAGAGAACATGTTGGAGGGGCAAGAGAAAATGGTATGGGGGCGGCTTCACCCATACCATTTTCGGTTACAGGACTTTTATTAGGCAAGTAAAGCATGAATAACAACATCGGTTGTTGTTGAAGTTGCAACAGACACGCAGCACGCATAAAGCTAAAGGTCTGACTCGGAGAGTTTTCTGTTTTCAGTGATGACATGCTGTTGGTTTAGTGGTGACACAGCTGTAGTAGTAGCAGTAGTAGTGTTTCACATCATTTTAATTATAAGCACTTTAATTTGAAATACCTTGGGTTGTTTTGCATGGCAGCGTGTTTGGGGGGGCAGACTGGGTATTTAGGTGGGCATTGCCACCCCATGCCCATGCCTAGATCCGCCCCTGGATAGGAGGGAGGGAGGGGGTCCCCGGGGGGGTTCCCTTCACCTCTATGGTAAATAATAGACTATGTATGTAAGCTCACAGCATGAGCTAATAAATAATACTAAATAACCTGGTGAGAGATTAAGCAAATTCACAACATATCTGCCTGCGAAGTAAATGTCTTGAAATATTGTTGAGCAGAGGTTTTCAACTAGTGGTGGATTCCAGGTGGTCCCCAGCTAAATGAGTGTAAAATTAAACCAAATAGACCCTTGCGGGGTCCACTTGGTGTCATTTTACGCTCTCAAGAGTTAAATTATATTTAAACATCTGAATTACTTAATGTTCAAGAATCTACACCACTAGCAGTAGTAGAAGTAGTGGAAGAATTGTCATTTTGACCAACACTTGAAAATCCACAGGTTTGGGTCTAAGAGGCTAAGAGATTCCACATTAAATGGTGGTCTGTGGCTAAAAAAAATGCAGAATAAAACGTGGGCCCCTGGTATGAAAAAGGTTGAAAACCACTGTTGTTGAGAAGAGACTGTGGATATGCCAAGGAGGCAATGCGGCATGCTGTCTCTGTCTGTGTGTATGCGCGCGCGCACGTGTTAGTGCGCGCAGCTCCCTAGTCCCTACTACAACTGATCCACACTAAACCAGTTCCAACCAACGCACAGCGCGCGCGCACGCACATACAAACACACACAGGAAAGACTGTAATAAAATAAACCCACAGCACCGCGTGAATCCGAATGGAGTCATTTCCTTAAAAGAAATGCTTTTTGTCCTTTTCTATTCTTATACAGTAACAACTACAGTGTGTCAACAGGTCCGCCCCGTGCATGCATCCATGCCGATGATGATGATGCCGGTTGGGTCCTGTTCGGGTACACAGAGTACAGATCGCGCTCTCTGCCGAAAATTAAACCACACGCTGAGAACGGATACACAGCCTTTTATATTGACGATCCCTGTTACACTGGCTGCTGCTGCTGGCAACTTTTATACCCTGCTGTATATTGTTGTGGCTTGCTGTTGCATTGTTGCCAATATTACTACTATCAACAGTGCTGTCCCATATAGTTACTTATACATGCACTAGCCATGATCGTTACATTGTTACAGTTATGTTTGCTACATTGTTTTGGATGCTACAGGGATCCCAGACAGTCTCTCCTGTGATCATCAAGCATTGCATCACGATTTGTATAGGATATACATCTTTCCTCTACATAAAATACAAGTGTCTGACTGACTGCGGTGCTATTTTGTTTTGATATTTGGCCACATTGTTGCGGACAGTAGCCTACTAACAGAACACAGTGATGTTTTATTATGGTAGCCCTGGAATGAATGCTGCTGCTGCTGCTTCTTTGCGTCATTGATCAAAGCGTTGTTTTTGCAGCCAGCCATGCAGATACGAAGGTAGATGGGTGGTGGTGGTGGTGGTGGCAGTGGGTCCTATACTGCTAAATCTACATCTAACAGCACTTCCCTCACTCTCCTGATGAATTGAAAACGGTGGTCCCTGTTGTAAACAAGTCTGAGACAACAAGACCGTGCGCTACTGTATTGCTCCTGCTTAATCATGCATGGTTGTCGTCCATCCCCACCGCCACGGCGCCGCCACACACACCCAAACACATGCAGGTACCGTACAGTAGGATGGGACTGTCACTTGTGCCTTGATCGCTTTGAAATGCAGCCATTATTCTGCATAGTGTGAAGCAAAATCGATGTTCGATTAATCACTGTACTGTCCAGTCAATCAGCCCTGTCTGTCTGTCTGTCCGTGTGTCTGCAGCCACTGCTGTCTTTTCTCCCATACAGTGATAATATGTGACATGTTGTTCCCATTCATAGCGACACACACTCCAGGCAACATGGGAGCTTTGCATACACACACACACATACAAAGCCAGAGCAACAACAGCGTGTATTACATAGGCCTACCTACCTGCCTGGTGGTGCCGTTCGCGGGCGGAGGAGCTAAGGTTCGAATCCCCCCGTTCAATA